>JBAIZL010000005.1:128395553-128480553 GCA_036971475.1 Prosapia bicincta
AAAATGACTTTAATAATTGTTTGTTTACATCACGTCTTTTTAAATCAGTCTATTTTGAACGGAATAGCTGTTGTTTTTATGTTAACAAATTATTTCTGAATATTTTGCAGTAGTTTTTAATCTGAAAATAAAATTCTTACACCACAAACAACTGCTTCGTTGCCAGTTAAATATTAAACCGTTATTCAAGCGTTACCATTTATTCCGAAATCTAGAACCCATATTTTACATTCTCAATATCTACAGCTATTAGTATAAACAAATGTATCAGAAGTACAAACCAAATAAAGAATAGAGATTGTATAAATGTGAACAAATTTAATAATTAAAAAAGTTATTTAAAAATTCAAAATTAAAACGTTTTAGTTTGAGTTTTTTTAATAAAAAATCTTAACTATTCATAATTATAATTACACATTCATATATCGTTTTACAAATAACTTTATTACACTATTACCTTTATTTAACATTTAGCTTTTATTACACTATCACCATTATTAAACAATTGTCTTTATCATACAATTTTATTCATTTCACAAATATTTTTACTACACAATTACCCTAATTAAATAATTACATTTACTACCCAATTACCGTTATTTACAATTGCCTCTATTACGCAATTAACTTTATTATACAATTGTCTTTACATCATAATTACCTTTGTTATAATTACTTTTATTTCATAATAACCATTAACACTAAACTTTTTTTGTTACACAATAATCTTTATTTCACAATTACCTTCCACTACACAATAGCCCGTATTAGAGAATCATCTTTATTAAACCATTTTCGTTAGCATAAAATTATACTCATTTCACAAACAAATTTATTACACAATTACTTTAATTTCACAATATTCATTACCCAATTGCCGTTTTTGTACAATTACCTCTATTACACTGTTTTTAACTACAAGCCCGTATCACAGAATCACTTTATTCCTCAGTCACCTATATTACACAATACCTTTATCATATCAAGATCTTTATTATAACATTATATTGATTACCAAATTAGCGTTATCTTCAATTATCTATATTACACTATTACCCTCATTATACAATTGCCTTCATATCATACAAACCTTTAATACTCAACAACCTTTATTACAGAATTACCTTCACTAAAAAATTATCTTTATGTCATAATTATATTTATTTCACAATTTATTGCATTCATTATACAATTATTGTAATTTCACAATTATTTCTTATTACAATCCTCTATATTGCACAATCTCCTTTATTAAGCTTTTATCTTTGTCTTAAAGTTATATTAATTTCACAATTACATTTATTCCACAATTTATTACACAATCATATTCATTACCCAATTACCGTTATCCCCAATTACCTCTATTTCACAATTATCCTAATTATACAATTGCCTTCATATCATAAAAACCTTTAATACTCAACAACCTTTATTATACAATTACCTTTATTAAAAAAATATCTTTATGTCATAATTATATTCATTTCACAATTATTTTTACTACACAATTACCATAATTAAATAATTACTTTTACTACCCAATTACCGCTATTTACAATTGCCTCTATTACGCAATTAACTTTATTATACAATTGCCTTTATATCATAATTACCTTTGTTATAATTACTTTTATTTCATAATAGCCATTAACACTAAACTTTTTTTGTTACACAATAATCTTTATTTCACAATTACCTGTCACTACACTATAGCCCGTATTACAGAATCATCTTTATTAAACCATTTTCGTTAGCATAAAATTATACTCATTTCACAAACAAATTTATTACACAATTACTTTAATTTCACAATATTCATTACCCAATTGCCGTTTTTGTACAATTACCTCTATTACACTGTTTTTAACTACAAGCCCGTATCACAGAATCACTTTATTCCTCAGTCACCTATATTACACAATACCTTTATCATATCAAGATCTTTATTATAACATTATATTCATTACCCAATTACCGTTATCCCCAATTACCTCTATTTCACAATTATCCTAATTATACAATTGCCTTCATATCATAAAAACCTTTAATACTCAACAACCTTTATTACACAATTACCTTTATTAAAAAAATATCTTTATGTCATAATTATATTTATTTCACAATTTATTGCATTCATTATACAATTATTGTAATTTCACAATTATCTCTTATTACAATCCTCTATATTGCACAATCACTTTTATTAAACATTTATCTCTATGTTAAAGTTATATTAATTTCACAATTTATTACACAATTACTATTACCTTTATTACGGATAATATAGTAACGCGATTCACACAGCTTAAATAAATTTTTATATTTCCTGCTTAAAAATCTTCTTTACAAGTTATGATTAAACTTTGTGTTCTTCTGTAAATCTATGATTGGCAGGACGTGTTTTATTTTCCAACATCCTTCAACTCTGGGTGTTTACAAAGCTCTCGTGATGCCTCTGACAGGAACCGCTTGGGTGTGCACAGGAGTTCTCTTGGTCGTCGTTGTCGCCGCCTTGAGGGTAATACATTGTTGTGACTCAAGCGACTGGGCAGACACAGAACTCTCGTGGAGTGCGAGCATAGTGCTAGTCATCGGAGCAATGGCTCAGCAAGGTAAATGTAGGGGCAGTGATACGAATAGTGTAACGTGTGAATCTAATAACAAAGCTCAGCTCTGTAATATCTGTTTAGGCTTATCCCAGATATCCTACAGGATCTCCGTCAGGATAATCTCCTTGTTCCTGTTGATCCTGAGCGTGGTGATGTACGCATTCTATAGCGCTGCAATAGTGACGTCACTGCTAACACCCCCGCCTAAATCTATCAAGAATATTCCCCAGCTGATCGAGAGTTCCATTGGTATGGGGGTGGAGAACACCGCGTACACGAGAGATTATTTCATAGTGAGTTTTTCAATTCCTTCTATTAGCTCACACTCTCCTTTTATATATTTTGTACAAATTTTCAATCATTAATAAAATACATTTTATTCATCCACTCAAGTTCAAATACATTTATTTTACACTTGTAGTGGTTGGCATTTGATGTTAGTAGTATTTTGAAATATTAATTTAATAATTAAATTAAAAGAATTAATTTTATTTTTGTATGCGAGAAAAACTTTACACAAAAGGGGCAAGGTATGCAATATAGTTATCTCGTCCCATTCGGCTCAAAATAAGTGATAACATATGATTTTACAAAACAGCTGATTTTATGTTATAGGTTATGGTAGACTAGCTGTTTTAACGCATAGGTTAGGTTAATTGATTTATATTAATTGTAATTATTTAATAAAGCGTAGCTAAAATAAAATGTTTTTGTTGTTTTAAGCAGGAATTGACTTGAAAAAAAATTTGTTTAAATTACTAATTCAAAAAAATAATTCTTCAAGAAGTATTTTTCAGTTATATATTTTAGCAATTAATGAGAGTAAGAAGTTTTTTTAGTAAACCACGGCTGCCTTTTAGAGTTTGGAAAATTGCTAGGTTTGAACTTAATTTTTTTTCTAAGACACAAGGAGAATATGAATTTTCTTATGTTAAAATTATTGCGACAATTTGTGAGGGAAACGAATAAAAGAAGATTAAACACATGAGAGCACAGAATGGTGTCCATATTTAGTCCCGAATCATACTATACCAAAACAATTGTCTTACCTTCACGAAAGCTTCTAGATGCAGAAGATTAACACTGCTTCACACTGACTTGAAAGTGCCTTCCATCAAACAACACCTCCGACACTTAGCAACAAGGTTTTACAAACAGCCCCACTCTCATACAACATCCACACTCATTTCCTCGCTGGGTAGATACAACCCCAACCACGACACACATAGACGGCCGCTGTCCCTACCAGCTCTAACCATAATATCCAAATAAATTGTACAAACTAATATTAACCTGCTCCACAGTTATGTTCCAAGTGACGCAGGGACAGATCCTCAGGGTCGCAGCATATTCCTAAAGAAAGTATTAACTTTGATGTGCATGCCATTTCAGTTTCGAGTAGGAGCAGAAGTGCATGTCATTAATACCATAGCGTCACTAACAAGGTATTTGTAAGATAATATCTCCTCTTATTTATCCCTTAGCATTAGGATATTCTAGCTCGCAGGTTCCTGCATGATCTGTCACGGTGTATACCTGGGAGGGTTTCTTTCTTGCTAGGTTTTGTCACTCCTCTCTTAGCGCGATACTGTTTCATTTTATTACCTCTTTATGTTTCATGGAAAGAGCGCATCAGCTTGCTACTTGGGGATCCATCCCGTTTCCTTCACTAGCAGTAGGGTTACTACCCGCATGGGGATGTGAGACGGAAACAGGTCGCAAGAGATTGGCTGGCACGACGGCTGGGAATAAGAAAACAATTATTAATCTAGTGTATATTATTATTATGTAACATTAGAGCACCACGGGTTGGCCCACTCTGTCTCTAATCGCCACGACAACAGTCTTGCTACTTGTTCAAGTTTCAGTATATCAGACTTTTGAGATGAAGCAATGCATCCTTTAGGTCACTTTATATGTGCGCCCTATTTAGGCACCTCGTTGACTATTCAAGAAATGATGATGGCAGAGCAGCCGATGTAATAGAAACAAGAAACAAATTTAAAAATAAGTATTAGATGTAAATAGGTGAAAGTGATAAACAAATAAATAATTTCATTATTCTTAAAAACTGTTTGAATACTGAAATATAAGATTTAGTAAAATGCTTAACAACAGCTATACAAAATAAATGTATTTTGAACAAATTACTTAAAAATAAGATCTAATTTAAATGGAAACTTTGTAAAATCATTATAATATTCGAATGCGGTTGGTTTTTAGCGATAGATAATGACTAACCTTTCCATTTCAGAAATCTACAGACCCTCTGACCAATTTTCTGTACAGGAAGAAGTTAAAAACTCCCACAGGATTCATGGCTGTTCCCGATGGAATCGAACGAATGAGGACCAAAGCTTACGCCTTCTATGCAGAGGACGCAACACTTTATCGTCCTATTGATAAGTTATTCTCGAATTCTGAGAAGTGTTCTTTGGCTGAAATTGAACTGTTTTCCCCGTACCTTGTTTCATCACCAGTACAGAAAAATTCACCCTTAAGGGATTTCATTTCTTGTGGGTAAGATATGGCTGCTAGATGTAGAAACAGTTTTAGAATATTCTACTAACGCCATTATGTATCGGTTCCAATATACTTATTTACTTCTTATCCACTTAATTTAGAAAGCTCCATAAACTCTGAGGACGTATATAAATTCAAATAAGTTTTATTAAGCTATATATACATATAGTAAACAAAAATTAGTCGTCTTGTTTATATATATGTTGAAAGAAGGGTGTTTAGCGAGATGTGCTCAATTTACAATTAGATCCCTAACTTTGTACGCGATTTTCGATTCAGGTACAAAAATGGCACATTCGACAAAACTTCTTTAAATTCAAATAAATTAATAACACTTCAGATCTGGTGTCAAGTAAATACTGTGTTCCATATTCTCCACAATAAGTAATTTTCTTTTAATATTCCAGTTTCCTGCTTATGCGGGAGAGAGGCATCTTGTACCGAGAAGATAAGGTGTGGCACCCACGGCGGCCCCAGTGCGTGGACCAGAAGCTGGTTACAAAAGTGAACCTCAAGTCTGTGACGCTGGCATTCCTTGTACTTCTTGGTGGCATTGTACTGTCTGTTGTAATACTCGTGGGGGAGCGAGCTGTCTATAGATCGAGGTAAAGCTTTAAACACCTCCGTCTATAGATGGAGTATTGTTTATATATAAACACACACATACACACACACACACACACACACACACACACACACACACACACACACACACACACACACACACACACACACACACATACACACACACACAGTGTGGTTCAAGATAACCATATCTTAATAATATTTATTTGCTTTTCAAGAATCAACAAATCTAATGTAAGTAATTGTTTACTACTTAAGGAAGCTCATTGTTGTAAAGTTAAGTCCCCGAAACAATAGCGCGGTTGTTGTTTGATCCGTTTGCATGAATGTAAATAACTTTATTTTTCTGTTTTCAGATATATTCATGGTTTTGGAAAAGGTCCTACCTTGAGTCTAAAGATAAACTAGTAAAAATGGATGTATAAAGTATTACAAGTTTTTATGCACACAACTGTTATTAAAATAATGAAGTACTGTGGTAACTTGGAAATTTGCAACTAAAGTAAAATAGAAATATATCCTATTGCATCCTTATGCATCACCTTATAAATAAATAAATATATATATATATATATATATATATATATATATATATTCCACACTTTAAAAATATATAGTTTGTTTGAAAGATTTAATTAATGTATATGTGTTAAGTTTGTATACAAACGTTTATACATTTACAATATAGAAAACACATGTTACCTAACACCATACAGGAAAGGAATATACAATATCTAGAACACAGTGGTACAATATATCACAATGAAAATATTGAAAACAACTCCATTACCACAGAAATAATAAAAAAATAAATAAAACAAGTTACTTAAGATTAAGAACTTATGTAGATTTCGATGACCATGCTATCATCAGAGGGTCTTATTACAAAAGTACAATCTAGCAAACAAGAAGTTACAAACTAGAGTGACGTAACTTGTTTTATTTGTTATTGTTTGATTATTTTTGTGGTATTGGGGTTGCTTCTAATATTTTCATTGTAGTATGAATGGAAGTTGTTGTTCCGTATACGAATGTATTAATTTAAACGTAAGAGCAATTTATATAAACAAATGTGAACATAACGTAAGATAAATTTTGTTTGACATTACTTGAAATAATGGAGCTTCTTATTTATGTTATTCAAGATTTAATGTTATTAAAAAAACGTATACACCTGCCAGTAAAATAAAAAAAATACTATAGATCTAACACAGTTTAGTAAAATATTTTCATTATAGATAGAGCCTATTTATAAACTCTAGTGTAAAATTGTAGTCTTAAACGGGGTTTTATTGAGTTGAGTTGATTTACTTTAATATTTGGAATATTATTTTTGGAATAATTTTCTCAAATTTAAACCATATATCTATTAAAAAGTAATTCGGTTTACATGAACATACTTATTTATCTGTTAACGTAAACAATACCTGATTATCTTTTCTATTATTCATCTGTGAATCTAAATCATATATGTTTATCTATTCTATTATTCATCTTTGAACCTAAATCATATCTGTTCGTTTATTGTATTATTTATCTGTGAATCTAAGTAGTATCTCTTCATCTATTCTATTAATAATCTGTGAACCTAAATCATAGCTGTTTATCTATTCTATTATTTATCTGTGAACCTAAGTAGCTACTGTTCATTTATACTATTATTCAGCTCTGAACCTAAATCATATCTGTTCATCTATACTCTTATTCTTCTGTGAACCTAAATCATATCTGTTTATCTATTCTATTATTTATCTGTGAACCTAAGTAGTATCTGTTCATCTATTCTATTATTAATCAGTGAACCTGAATCATAGCTGTTTATCTATTCTATTATTTATTTGTGAGCCTATGTTGTATCTGTTCATCTATTCTATTATTTTCATCTGTGAACCTAAATCATATCCGTTCATTTATACTTAATTCATCTGTGAACCTAAATCATATTTATTTATTTTGCTATTTATCTTTGCACCTAAATAATATCAGTTTATTTATTCTATTGTTTATCTGTGAACAATAATTTTTAATATTATTATGTAATAATTAAACAACAATAACCCTTGGTACAAATAATTAAACAAGCTTGATGTACATTTTTCGCTAACACACTTAGCAACATAAGAAGGTTACAAATATATCGTAACTGAGTGTGTCAGTACATTTGTAACCTTCTGACGATGCTAACTGTGTTAGCGAATCGTACATCAAGGGTGTTTAAATATTTATAGCAAGGGTTATTGTTGTTTATTTATTATAATTACGCTACTGCGCTCTGTATAGATTTGTTATTATTATGTAATAATTTGGATAAAACATTATTAAAAAATAAGTCTTTATGGAAAATAGCTTTTTTACAGAATAAACTGTGGCAAAATTCAAAAAATAAAACATGAAACTATAAATACATACATTTATAAAAAGCTACTATATAATTACGTTAATATTTTCATACTTTTAGAGGGCAAAAACCTTCTAATTTACGTGAAGAAAATTTATGTTGTGATTTGTTTCTTTTTAAAATAATTATAATAAATTTATGTCATAACAATTCAAGAATAATATGTCTAAGAAAACATATCTTGAGTTCCCATTAATAATTCTTTCTGCTAGAACGTTTCATGACAGGTAGATCTAAGGTTAACCAAAACAGCCAATGCGGGGGAAGTGGTAACAGTTGTTTGGGCATGTTTGTGCGAAGTGTTTGTGTCGCTTTGCTAACCAGCTTCCTGTTTGTTGTTGCAAAAGACAACAAACATATCCTCCATCTGGCAAGCAGCTACTTCGAGTGGAGAGATGTGGGCTCGATCAACGCGTTGATGTGCTCTGTGAATGGTACTGTCCAAATAGCTTTCCAGCATGTAACAGTTTATTTTATGAATTTATCGGTGATAGTAAAACATGTGCAAAATGTAATTTACTAGATTCTAATTTTTTTCCTAAAAATCTATTTGTGTTTATTACATTCAATTATTTTTGGATTTTATATCCGCATTATATTGATAATTGAAAATATAATAAAAGAAAAGCACAAAATACTATAGTTAAAGAATGTAGTAAAAAAAATATAGACTTTCTCTACAATATTAAGAGCACAGTTGTACAATATATTACAATGCAAATATTAGCAGAAACATCAGTACCATAAAAAAATAAAAACATCTATAATGGTTCAATTTACCTAAGATTAAACACTTGTGTATATTTCGATGCCATGTCATCATCATCCTCTGATTGTCCATCTAGTTTGTAAATTATTGTGTTCTAGATTGTAATTCTGTAATAAAACCCTCTGATGATGATGACATGGTCATTGAAATATACATAAGAGTTTTATCTTAGATAACTTGTTTTAAGGGTTATTTTTAATTTTTTGTTTGTGGTATTGGAGTTTCTCTCAATATTTTTATTGTAATGGGCTTTCAAAATTAAACGCTAATAAATAGAATTAAAGAAAAAGTAGGTAAAAAATACAAAGTTGAAATTACTAATTATAAATAAATAGAGCCTCATGACCACAAATAAAACGGTTTATTGAAACTTTTATGTACATTTATATTGCTAAGCTATCATGTCCAGAGGAAATTGTTACAAAAGTAACTGCTCAAAATCTTTCTTGATAATTGCTTAATAAGGTGTATAATTTCCCTTGAAGATGATTGCTTTACAATCGAAATTTACGAAAGGGTTTAAATTAAAAGTGTTATTTGTGGTTAAAAGGTTTTATTTATTTAAAGACTTACGCCACAGTTGCTTGATTTGTTATAAAAATACCAACTTATGAAAAATATAAATCAAATAATATTTATTTAAACTTATGATAATGTAACCTTTTGATAGAGACTTTAATATTTTCAGCGGAAAACACACAGAAAATATGTTTCTCATATAATCAGGTAATCGGATCGCTTCTTCACCTTTTCTGCGTGCTTGGAATATTACACATATTACAAACCTGGATATGGGAAAACTTATAAAAAATTATAGAAAAAACTACATAAAGTACAATACTTATAAATATATGGTTGTTTGTAGTACATATGATTTAATTTTTGTAAAAATATTTTGTTACATAATTATTTTCCCTATATATATATATATATATATATATATATATATATATATATATATATATTCTTCAATAATTTCTCAGGCAAAATCATGTCTATTCCTTTAGGAATACCACTCACTATCTTTAGAGTTAATTACATAAGTTTAAATATATTTATCTGATGTTTAATTGACCGCAGTTTATCAAGTCTCATACTAAGATTATCTAGTATGTGATTCCATTCGATGTAGCTCTTCACCAAACATAAATGGAAGCGGATGAGACCTCCTGAGACTGTTATAAAGGCGAGGGTAGAGTCTGAAGACTGAAAGCCCTTAGTTTTGAACAACAAGTGACCAGCAAGTAGCAAGAATTAATCAAAGGTAGAGTTTTGGTAAGGATGTATAGTTAAGGTTATAGCGAGCAAGGAATGTAAAATCATTACAGAGAAGAACATAAATCAGAAATAAAGTCACAATAGAACGGTGAAACTATGTCATGTTTGGTTGTCTTCGTTAACCTTTAAATATACAGATAATTGTAATACTTATATACTTGTGAACGTATGTAGGCCCTAACAGTCACTGAAGAAGACAACAATGCTGTTGAAACGCGTAAGACTGAGAGCAAATGTTTTTTTGGAGCGTTAGTCTTGTAGTAATTTCTTTTGAAGATGATTGATATACAGTCGAAATGTACATCAGGACATAAATAAAAAGTGTTTGCGGTTTAAAAATTTTTATTTATTTATAATTAAAAACTACAACAATGTTGTTCCACGTTATTATTGTTTTTTCTTTTGTAATTTTATTTCTGAACTTCACTCTATCATAATGACAGGTGATGTAGCAATATATACTTTACATGCGCGGCAAAAGGTTTGTCGGAAGTGTACAATAATGAGGATGCACACAGTGGTGTGGGTTGAGAAATATACAAACTTGGTGAGATCAATGTGGAGGGACGAAAAAATAATAATATAATGTAATATCGTGTAATATAGCGGCTAACTTTGGTTTTGGTTACGTCTAATAAAATATACATGTTTGGAAAAACGCTAACAAATATTGTACTTTATAGGTGTTTTTGTTTTTCTGTTCCTTCTATTAGCTCACGCTCTCCTTATATATATCTTGTTCAAATTTTCAATCGTTAATAAAATAATTTTTATCCATCCACTTAAGTTGAAATACATTTTTATATTGTATTGGATGAAAATTGATGTTAATACAGTTTTTTTTCAAATATTATTTCCTTAGTTAAATTTAAAGAATTAATTTTAGTTTTATATGCGAGGAAAACATTTTAATAAAGGAGCAAGGTATGCAATATAGTTATTTCGTCCCATTTGGCTTAAAATAAGTGATAACATTTGATTTCATGAAACAGCTGATTTTTTGTTTTATGTTATGTGGTAGAACGCATAGGTTATGTTACTTCGTTTATATTAATTATAAATATTTATTAAAAATAACTCAAAAACCCGTTTCCTTTGTTGACCTAAGTAGGAATTTCTTTTAAAAAGTCTTGTTTATATTATTTCTTTTTTACAGTTTATTATAAAATAGGAGGGGTTTTGATTTCTTCTTAAATATAAATCTCATTCTAGAGTGATATTAAATAACAGCTTTACAAGTTCTTTACAGTGTGAATATTTTAACATATCACAATTTAACTGATTTTAATTTTTAATGTGTATGACCATTGAATTAGACAAAAAAACCTGCAAACAAGACAACCCTGAATGAAAAGTTAAACTTTATCTAGTTTTAAAAGATGATTTGAACATTTGAAAAAACGAATCGCTATTATCCATTCCTTATATCTAACACTATTAAACATATTTGAACATAATGGTACCTTGAGTTTATGGTGTGAACAGCACAAGTAGATACCGGTGGAGTGTAGGTTGCGGTGGAGGTGTGGGTTGTGGTGGATGTGAAGGTCACGTTGGAAGTGTGGGTCGCAATGGAGGTGTGGTTCGTGGTGGAGATGTAGGTCACGTTGGAGGTGTGGGTCGCAGTGGAGGTGTGGGTCGTGGTGAAGATGTAGGTCACGTTGGAGGTGTGGGTCGCAGTGGAGGTGTGGGTCGTAGTGGAGATGTAGGTCACGTTGGAGGTGTGGGTCGTGGTGGAGATGTAGGTCGCGGGAAAGGTGTGGGTTGTGGTGATGTAGGTCACGTTGGAGGTGTGGGTCGCAGTTGAGGTGTGGGTCGTGGTGGAAATGTAGGTCACGTTGGAGGTTTGGGTCGCAGTGGAGGTGTGGGTCGTGGTGAAGATGTAGGTCACGTTGGAGGTGTGGGTCGCAGTGGAGGTGTGGGTCGTAGTGGAGATGTAGGTCACGTTGGAGGTGTGGGTCGTGGTGGAGATGTAGGTCGCGGGAAAGGTGTGGGTTGTGGTGATGTAGGTCACGTTGGAGTTGTGGGTCGTGGTGGAGATGTAGGTCGCGGGGAAGGTGTGTTCACGTGGAGGTGTAGGTCGCGGTGGAGAAGTAGGTGGCGGTGGAGGTGTGGGTCTTGGTGAAGATGTAGGTCGTGGTGAAGGTGTTGTTCACGGTGGTGGTGTAGGTCACGGTGGACATCCATATGCTGAACATAACAGGTGAATCGAGTTGGAGGTTTATCGCGAAAATCTTCAGAAGGCTTACAATGCGGTCTAGCAGGCTGCTTCACTCTGATTGGTCTGTTCAGGTTCGACTCGTTCCCTCCGTCAAAAATTCGTAGAATGATGAAAGTTGTAATGAGAAATGGACCCGTCCAACTGAGGAGGAGTATTTTGAAGTAGAAAAGTGAATGTCTTGAGTGTCATCCTCATATAGAAATGAAATCGTTCGGGGTCATCTTTTAGATAAGTAAAAAGGTGAGGGTATTGCCCTAAACTCCTTCTTTTGTTGTTTATTGGGTGCATTTCAAATCGCCTATTAGGTTGATATCATCCACCACTGATCTACCGTAGACATATCATCACTCGAATCACAAAACATCACACACAAAATATACACTCACATCAGAGAACACATCACTACAGCAGCCTGAGCTTGAGTAAGCAACGGAGTGTACCTCCTCACTATTAGCTGCGGCATGGACCGCGAGTTACTTGTGCTGTTAGCGCCCTTTTGTTCATAATATAGCGTTTACACACTGTATAGATCTGGTATAAATCTGATGTGGCAATTAGTAAGTAGTTCCCTTTTTAAATTCTTTGTGTGACGTCGGCTGAGAAACAAAATGATCCGGTTAAACCCATTTTAAGTAGCAAGACACACATGTTCAAGTTTATAGTTCGGTTCAGGTCGAGCCTTGCTGCCGGCACTACTTATGTACTCGCCCAATAGGCCTTCCCACTAGGAACTAATGGCAGCCGTTCCGTCAATACGTCACCTGATAAAACATTATTTTCATCAGTTATTTGTAACCTACTGAAACGTTATGTTAACCTCTACAAATCTCTACTATATTATGTTTTTAAATCAAATAGTAATATTACTTAATTAAGAAACGCGTAAGGTGGATCCGAGTCGTGGACGGTTTATTGGGGGTAATCGTACTTATAGTTGGGTCCAGCTGACCGTTCACTGGCTCACACCCACTTTCTCCTGTACTACCACTTCCTAAAACATGTTACATTTTCAGATTGTTCTACATACCAACATCTTCTCAATGCTACGATCAGAATTACAGAAGGCTTCGATCAGCAACGCATTTGAACAAAAACTAAAGGGGACTGTAGTCGTTTTATAATTACTAACCATGTTTGTGTTTGAAGGAAAGTATAGTGGAGACTACGTAATCGTGCACTTGGCCTTGAGAGATCGCAGTAGGCGAGACGGGAAGTAGAATGTCAGTATAAATACTTGTCTACAAACATGGTAAGGACTGTCAAAACACTGACTTGGATGATACAGTCAATATTAGATAATTCGATGATAAACTACTTTCAGTACGAAATAACAAACAATTTTGAAATATGTGTTGACATATCGGATGCAAAAGCGATTGATGTATAGAACAAACTGCATATGTAATATGTTTAAAGAAGTAGTAGTACACGAAAAAACCCGCAAGGCCAAGTGTACAGTTACGTGGTCCGCACTATATTTATATTTACCCACCACCTCTCGCCTTGCGATCTCTCAAGGGCAAGTACACGGTTAACCAAATCAAAACAGTGAAACTAAAGCTACTGAAGTAAATTGCAATCTATGGCCGGGAGATAATATTATTTATTTGTAACAATAAAAATTGTTTCAGGAATATACATTCCAGTATATTCCTTTCCTAAAATTAAAATATTTTTCTTTGTTGGCGCGTTTCGGAATAATTGCATTCTCAAAACTTTTATTGCTAGTATATACATAGAGTACTATTAAAAGTTCTGAGGATGGCGTTATTCCGAAACGCGTCAACAATGAATAATATTTTATTGTTAGCAAAGTCAGAAAATAGTACTAAGTGTATACAAATATTCCTAACAGAAGTAAAGATGACCATATTACGAATCTTTCCAGAAACTTCTAAAGTGATGAATCACTTGATGAGTTATGATAAAGGGAGGTTTCGTAGCGTCGCCTCCGGCCTCCCACTTCTGGCAAATCCTGAGGCGTTCCTGGTACTCATGTCCGTGTCGCACTACAAGCTCGGGGTCCTCCTCGACTACAGCTGTGACTTTGGCAAGAATATACTCAACCAAGTAAGGTATTTGCTATAACAATGGTACTTTCTCTTGAATGTTATTTTAAATTTCCTAGTTACAGGTTAGAAAATAGAATGTTAAAAACCTTATTTGTAACCATCAAAATTAATTAGTTATTTTTCTCTAAATCTTCTAATTCTTTTAGGGATTTTATTGTAAATAATTTAAGTTAAAACATAATAAAAAGTAATTTTATGAAATTATAAGGATTAATAAATACCGATAGTTATATACTATTGTATATCGGTATTATAATATAATATAGTAAAATAAATAATAGATTATAGAAAATAGCTGGAAATCTATATAAATAAAAATTGCAAAATACAAAATGATTCTTTAAATATATTAATTTGTTTTTATTTATTTTGTTAGTATGATATATATATATATATATATATATATATATATATATATATATATATCATCAATAAACATATTATAAACAAGAATATTATTAAAAACATATTATACTTGTCAATATATTATATAACTAATTAAGACATAACTGAGTGAATACTTAAGAGCTTGCTTGCTGACGCGTTTCGAAATAATCGTTTTTATTTTTACGAAACTAAGCCTCTACTATTATTTTTTCATACAGCGGCAAGTACGCGGTTAGGTATTCACTTGGGACTCTGTACAAATAACAATATAATGTAAGGTAAGTATATATAAGCTTACACAATTTAGAACGGTACATATTTAAACAATTTACTTTCAATTTCACTACACATTAGTTTATTGAAACAATTACACTGATGAAGGTGACATCGTCGACGAAACTATAGTGTTTTCTTTAATAAACTAGTTTGTTTTAATAAACTACGTGTAGTGACATACAGAGTAAGCTGTTTTAATAAACTAATGTGTAGTGACATACAGAGTAAGCTGTTTTAATAAACTAATGTGTAGTGACATACAGAGTAAGCTGTTTTAATAAACTAATGTTTAGTGACATACAGAGTAAGCTGTTTTAATAAACTAATGTGTAGTGACATACAGAGTAAGCTGTTTTAATAAACTAATGTGTAGTGACATACAGAGTAAGCTGTTTTAATAAACTAATGTGTAGTGACATACAGAGTAAGCTGTTTTAATAAACTAATATGTAGTGACATACAGAGTAAGCTGTTTTAATAAACTAATGTGTAGTGACATACAGAGTAAGCTTTTTTAATTTGTATCGTTGTGAATTGTTCACTAGCACTAGCTATGTTCTAATTACAGTTTGTTTTACTTTACTTCGCAGAGTTCGGAAAACTACATGCTCAATGGAAGCTACTCGTGGCTAATTTGGGGCGCAGACAAAGGGGCTTTGGGCGCTTTAAACTTCGGACTGGACAGCGAAGTCGTGCTGGCGTTGCCTGATGGGACGCTGTGGGATTTGTATAAGGTGAACTATACGACGTCCCTAAATGCTACCCAAGCAGGGACCTTCAGCACCTCCTTGGGGCTCAGTGTGTTCCTCAATGGTTCAAAGGTTCAACGCAGATCCAACTTCCATAAAATTAAGTTCAAAGGATCCCTTGTGGTAAGTTATTCTTCAATGTTTTACGTTTTTGTTTTAAAAAATAATATTTTAATAATGCAAATCTTTATTATTCACGTTTGAAAAAAAATGTTAAGTACTTATTATTGGTTAAATATTTTAACTACGAGTAAATAATAATTGAGCTGACTTGTGAGTTAAGGTCATAAATAAGTAAATAACTGCACACGAACTCACAAAACAGTATAATTTATTGTCATACGTGTTTTAATGACTTATGTCATAAAATTGTTACTATTGCATTTAAGTTAATGTATATATTGCTTTCTTATTTATTGTATAACGTTTATGTAAACTCTTTTTTTTATGTAAACTAAGGTGTGAGGGTAAATCTGGCCACGCCCACATCCGGTTCCAACCTCTATGTATAAATAAGGCGAACTTTGTGTCACCTATTTAGTTGCAGTCGTACATTTGTAGTAGTCTCACTGATGAGGGTGACATAAGTCATTAAAACGCGTACGGAATAAAGTATATTGTTTTGTGAACTCATATGCAGTTATTTATTTATGTTTTAAATACCATAATATGAAAATATTTCTAGATTTAGGATTCTTTGTAATCATAACCGGCGTGTAAAATAAATTAGTATTGTAAGCAAGAACATAACACAATAACAATAACAGATCCCAGAGAGAAATATTATAAAACAAGGAAATAGTAAGGACTACAAACACAACAATAAAACAGATAAAAAGGGACCCGAAACAAATTCGCCCTAAAATATCCCCCGGGCTCAATAGCTTCATTTCGCTTCAGATTCAAAACACGCCGATGTGTAAATTCCCTCGATTTCACAATAACAGAAAGTCTGATAAAAATTTCAACTTCTATAGAAAATCAGTTGTGTTAGGCATACTTATCTCCCCCCTCTATAATAGAGGCATCTTGTTGCCTTTAAATCCAGTGTATAAATTGTTAAAAGATTTGCCAATGATCACTGAAAATACCAACAAAAAATCACTATAAGGAAATAAAAATAATTTCATTGCTAGCAATTAGTTAAAATAACTTGTATGATTAATTAATAGTCATGCTGGCAAAATGAAATTATTAATACAATAACTGATAACCTATAGCGTAAAATACAAAGACGAACAAAAACAATACAACATACTTTTAAACATATCCAAGTCTTTAGATAAGACAGCTAAAAATGTTTTAAAAAAACAGGTTGCAAGATATCGTAATGCACTAAATACCCAAGGAAATTGAAGTATTTAGAGGTTAAGAGGAGAATAGAGAAAAGCTTGCAACATAGACTGTCACTTCCTGAGAAGCTGCAAGGTTGAAGGAAAGAGGTCATGTAATTACACTAGAGACAGCAGGAAGATTGCTTCACGAAGTCACTGAAGGATAAGGGTTACAGGTTTCAACTAGGTTTAGTTGGCATAAAGACCTTAATAATTGGGCAATATGAATTGGAACAGGCGTTTGCTCAAGATGTTAATTATTTATTTTCTTAATGTGTAATTTTAATCTTCATATTATAAGAAAATATTTGATGCCTTACACTTTTGTTTAATATTTATTAAATTCCAGCTTACCAATATTGGTTTTCATACACATTTTTCTAAATATTTGTTAAATTCCAGCTTACCAATATTGGTTTTCATACACATTTTTCTAAACATTTATTAAATTCCAGCTTACCAATATTGGTTTTCATTCACATTTTTCTAAATATTTGTTAAATTTCAGCTTACCAATATTGGTTTTCATTCACATTTTTCTAAATATTTGTTAAATTTCAGCTTACCAATATTGGTTTTCATACACATTTTTCTAAATATTTGTTAAATTTCAGCTTACCAATATTGGTTTTCATACACTTTTTTCTAAATATTTGTTAAATTTCAGCCAACCAATATTTGTTTGAATACGCCTTTTTCTTAATGTTTTTTAAATTTCTGCTATCCATAATGCTTTATAAATTTTGGTCGAAATTTTGTTAAACTTCAGCGTACCAATATTCGATTATATAATCTTTTTCCTAATAATTTTTAAATTTCAGCGTACCAATATTTGATTTTATAATCTTTTTCCTAATAATTTTTAAATTTCAGCGTACCAATATTTGATTTTATAATCTTTTTCCTAATAATTTTTAAATTTCAGCGTACCAATATTTGATTTTATAATGTTTTTCCTAATAATTTTTAAATTTCAGGGTACCAATATTTGATTTTATAACCTTTTTCCTAATAATTTTTAAATTTCAGCGTACCAATATTTGATTTTATAATCTTTTTCCTAATAATTTTTAAATTTCAGGGTACCAATATTTGATTTTATAATCTTTTTCCTAATAATTTTTAAATTTCAGCGTACCAATATTTGATTTTATAATGTTTTTCCTAATAATTTTTAAATTTCAGGGTACCAATATTTGATTATATAATCTTTTTCCTAATAATTTTTAAATTTCAGGGTACCAATATTTGATTATATAATCTTTTTCCTAATAATTTTTAAATTTCAGCGTACCAATATTTGATTTTATAATGTTTTTCCTAATAATTTTTAAATTTCAGGGTACCAATATTTGATTATATAATCTTTTTCCTAATAATTTTTAAATTTCAGCGTACCAATATTTGATTTTATAATGTTTTTCCTAATAATTTTTAAATTTCAGGGTACCAATATTTGATTTTATAATGTTTTTCCTAATAATTTTTAAATTTCAGGGTACCAATATTTGATTTTATAATCTTTTTCCTAATAATTTTTAAATTTCAGCGTACCAATATTTGATTTTATAATCTTTTTCCTAATAATTTTTAAATTTCAGGGTACCAATATTTGATTATATAATCTTTTTCCTAATAATTTTTAAATTTCAGCGTACCAATATTTGATTTTATAATGTTTTTCCTAATAATTTTTAAATTTCAGGGTACCAATATTTGATTATATAATCTTTTTCCTAATAATTTTTAAATTTCAGGGTACCAATATTTGATTTTATAATCTTTTTCCTAATAATTTTTAAATTTCAGCGTACCAATATTTGATTTTATAATGTTTTTCCTAATAATTTTTAAATTTCAGGGTACCAATATTTGATTATATAATCTTTTTCCTAATAATTTTTAAATTTCAGCGTACCAATATTTGATTTTATAATGTTTTTCCTAATAATTTTTAAATTTCAGCGTACCAATATTTGATTTTATAATCTTTTTCTTAATAATTTTTAAATTTCAGCGTACCAATATTTGATTTTATAATCTTTTTCCTAATAATTTTTAAATTTCAGGGTACCAATATTTGATTTTATAATCTTTTTCCTAATAATTTTTAAATTTCAGCGTACCAATATTTGATTTTATAATCTTTTTCCTAATAATTTTTAAATTTCAGCGTACCAATATTTGATTATATAATCTTTTTCCTAATAATTTTTAAATTTCAGCGTACCAATATTTGACTTTATAATCTTTTTCCTAATAATTTTTAAATTTCAGCGTACCAATATTTGATTTTATAATGTTTTTCCTAATAATTTTTAAATTTCAGCGTACCAATATTTGATTATATAATCTTTTTCCTAATAATTTTTAAATTTCAGCGTACCAATATTTGATTATATAATCTTTTTCCTAATAATTTTTAAATTTCAGCGTACCAATATTTGATTTTATAATGTTTTTCCTAATAATTTTTAAATTTCAGGGTACCAATATTTGATTTTATAATTTTTTTCCTAATAATTTTTAAATTTCAGCGTACCAATATTTGATTTTATAATGTTTTTCCTAATAATTTTTAAATTTCAGCGTACCAATATTTGATTATATAATCTTTTTCCTAATAATTTTTAAACTTCAGCGTACCAATATTTGATTTTATAATCTTTTTCCTAATAATTTTTAAACTTCAGCGTTCAAATTTTTGATTTCATGAAATTTCAACAGACCAATTTTTTATTTCATACACCTTTTTGTGACTATTTTTCAAATTTCAGCTGACCAAACTAGAAGTTAACTCGAGTCACGCCGAAGAAATCATCCTGGACACGGGATACCTTCCCCATTTCGACTCTGGATCACGTTTCGCCTACATGATGTTTCTACATCTCGGCGATTTATTCAATTTCACGTAAGTTACTAACGTTTGCAAGCGGTATTTAGGTTCCCGGAACGTTGAATTATAAAAGTCTAATTAATATTCCTTAATACTAAGTCTAATGCATATTACAATATTGTATTTCTTTATGCGTTTCTGCGTGTAAAGTATTTGTTATTGTAATTTCTTTGTTGGTGTTTTTGGTCACTATTCTTTTAGCCTGTGCTACGCTTGTTGAATTGGATGGTTTAAGTGTTATCGAGTAGTTAATTATAGATGTTTAAATTTAGTTTTTGTGTAGAGTTTTTTTTTATTATTGTGATGTCGAGGGATCTCAAAATTAAAATTTTGCATTCTCCCTTGTTAAGGGTGGGCGGTTAAATTAAAAATACTTTTTACATGAAAAACATTATATATTGGACGTATATTTGAAATGCATTATAAAAAATTAATGAGGATGAGCTTGCTTCTTTTTTACATAGTTCCTCAATGTTCGGCTCAAGTTTTGTTAAGTACAACCTTAAATCTGTACTTACGTTTTAGATATGTTAAGCTTGAAAACCCTCTTTCACGTAGAAATGCAGTTGAAAACCCAATAAGAATCTTTACATCTGTTTTTGAAAGTTCTTGGTACTCCTTTTCAACGCCGTTTCAAAAATGTAACAACGTTCCACTGAAATATTTTTTTAACGTTGGATCACATGATAGTTCAATCAGTTGTTCCTTCACACAAGTATTCAACTAGATTCCATTATTAAATTTTACCTTAACAACGAAACAGAAAGAAATAAAAATTAATTTCATTTTTCCTTAACCTGCAACCCCGTATTCTCTGAAAATTTTTGCATACCCCCAAGGGCTACGGGTACCACAGTTTGAAAACCCCTGCTAAAAAAGTGATTACCCTTAGAACAGTAACTTTCTAAACATCCAACATGCCCCAAAAAGTAAGTCTTTTATATTTTTTAAATAACGATTTCATCTTTATATTGGTATTTTATATTGTGTTATACAATAGCAAACAGATAGCTCTGTTTTCTGCATTGAAGTGAAGATATAAGCGTAGGTAACGTATTCACAATAACGCATTACTGTGTATAGAGTGATGACGTTAATTCATCTAGTTAATTATTTCTTACGTCCCACCACACAATAAGTCCTCTAATTAGGCATTTTCAGGCTTGAAAGTGTATTCTGTAAGTGAAAAAGAGTTTAAATATCTAAGAAAAAGTTCAATATATAAAATGGAACTAACACTGAAGTCTGTAATATAATAAAACTATTAGAAAAAAACGTAAATTCAACAAAAACATAAAATATAACTAATATAACAAGTTATATAAAAATAAACCCTTATATACATTTCCATGACCATGTAATCATCATCATCATCATCAGAGGGCCCCATTACAAAATTACAGTCTATAATACAATAATTTACTAACCAGACTGACCTCTATGTCTAGGACATCTAGCACTAGGTCAATCTAGTTTGTGAATAACAACTGTATTATAGATCATACTATTGTAGTGGGACTCTCTGATGATGATTACATGGACAATGAAATGTAAGGGTTGTTTCTTATGTAATTGGGTATATTGGTTATTTTTTTATTATTTTTGTTTTATTTGGGTTTTTGACAATATTTTTTTTTTGTAATAGAATACCCAAAGTTAACGTAAGGGAAAATCATTTAAGATATTTGAATATTCTTATACGTTTTATAAGATAAGAAAGGAATTGTCTTCAACTATTTGATTTACATTTTGAAAGAAACATTTATGGGAGGAAAAATTCGTAAACTGACACTCCTGTAAAAACTTCTTTTCTCAACACCCCAACCAAAACGTTATTGTATCTCTACTTTAAAATATTGCCTATCTTTCAATTTAAACCTAACAATATCAATAAATATTTTACAACGAGGATACATTAAATATTTGTCTTATATCTAGCCTAAAATATTTTGAAAAATTAAAACTTTAATTTCAAAACAGCAAAAGTCTAAGAAGTTAAAATCTTTCATAACTAATAGCCTACTTTTTGTAAAATGTAAATTTTGAAATCTTTACACATTTAGCATTCAAAATATTAATCTTTTGAATTTAGTTTTTGTTATTAAAAATGTTTTTGCTTTATTGAAATATTCTGTAGTTTCAGCTACCAGATAACAGACTCCTGGGGCTACCTCTTACCAGGAGAAAGCCGACGACACGACGGGATGGTCGGGTTCTTGGAGAGAGGCGAGGTGGATATAAGCTTAACACCTGCGAGCCTGTACACACACAGGATGGACGTTGTGGATTTCGTCCATCCCATTTGGAGATTTAGGTTCTACAAATGTTGTGTTTAAAGTTAGAATTCTTCCTGGGTTGTTAGTGTGCTATGTATGTCATATATGTCTTTAGTGGTTCATGTATTGTGTAGGTTTGTCATATTTTCTTTTCGTTTTTATACGCTCTATACCTTTTTTCATTCAATCTTTGGTTCAAACGTATAACGTTTGAAAGGTAATAATGTTAACCCTAAAAATGGTTTAACTTTAATATATGACTTTGGTGTTTACAAAAATCTTAGTTTCAAATAAATATCTGTGCGCACGCTTGCACGTGTGTTTTGTGTGTTGTGTGTGCGCGCGCACGTAAAATATTTAAATAACCTTAATTATGTTTGATCATAATTATTTACGTAGTTGAAGTAATTATTTATGTAACAATATTACTTATTTATCTCACGAACAAATTCTTAAAAAATTCACAAACACAGTTGTAAAGATATTGCTCATATGTTCAAGTTCTATTTATAAATACACTTTTCCCAGGACGTGCTTTATTTTCCGACATCCTTCCACAAAGGGAGTTTACAAGGCCCTGGTGATGCCACTCACACCCACAGCTTGGGTCTGCACAGGAGTGCTGTTGCTAGTGGTTGTTGCTACTCTGAGGTTGATACATGGTTGTGACTTTGATCTGGAGGATACGGATCTCTCGTGGAGTGCGAGTGCGGTCCTTGTTGTTGGAGCCTTAGCTCAGCAAGGTAACGTCTAAATTACATCGAGACTTGACCTATGAGCCTTATTATATTGAGCATCCATATATTGAGCCTAACCTATCGAGTCTTGACCTATTGAACCTTGATCTATTGAAGTTTATTATATTTAGCCTTACTGTATTGTGGATTGATCTATTGAACGTTACTCTATTGACACTTGATCTATTAAGCCTTATTATATTGATCATCCATATATTGAGCCTAACATATTAAGTCTTGAGCTATTCAACCTTAATTTATTGAGCCTCACAATATTGACCCTAACTTATTGAGTCTTGATCTATTCAGCCTTGATTTATTGGGCCTTATTATATTGAGCCTCCCTATGTTTCACCTTGATTTATTGAGCCTTACTGCGTTGAACTTCACTATATTGAGCCTTGATCTATTGAACCGTATTGTATTGAGCCTTATTATATCGAGACTTATTATATTGAGGCTCACTATATTGAGCATTGAACTATTTAGACCTTATTATATTCAGCCTTACTGGGTTAAGCCTCACTGTATTGAACCTTATTATATTGAGCCTCACTATATTCACCATTGAAATATTAGGCCTTATTATATTGAGCGTTACTGGGGTAAGCCTCACTATATTGAGCCTTGATCTATTGAACCGTATTGTATTGAGCCTTATTATATCGAGACTTATTATATTGAGGCTCACTATATTGAGCATTGAACTATTTAGACCTTATTATATTCAGCCTTACTGGGTTAAGCCTCACTGTATTGAACCTTATTATATTGAGCCTCACTATATTCACCATTGAAATATTAGGCCTTATTATATTGAGCGTTACTGGGGTAAGCCTCACTATATTGAGCATTATTATATTGAGACTTATTATATTGAGTCTTATTATACTGAGTCTTGATATATTGAGCCTTATTATATTGAGTCTCACTATATTGAGCCTTGATCTATTGTGCATTTGTATATTGATACTCACTGTATTACAGCCTTGAACTATTAGGCCTTATTATATTGAGCCTTACTGTGTTGAGCTTTACTATATTTAGCCTTGATATATTGAGCCTTACTATATTGATCATCCATATATTGAGCCTAACCTATTAAGTCTTGAGCTATTGAACCTTAATTTTTGAGCCTCACAATATTGACTCTAACCTATTGAGTCTTGATCTATTCAGCCTTGAGTTATTGGGCCTTATTTTATTGAGCCTCCCTATTTTTCACCTTGATTTATTGAGCCTTACTGCGTTGAACCTCACTATATTGAGCCTTGATCTATTGAACCGTATTGTATTGAGCCTTATTATATCTAGGCTCACTATATTGAGAATTGAACTATTAGGCCTTATTATATTGAGCTTTACTGGGTTAAGCCTTACTATATTGAACGTTATTATATTGAGCCTCACTATATTGAGCATTGAAATATTAGGCCTTAATATATTGCGCGTTACTGGGGTAAGTCTCACTATATTGAGCATTATGATATTGAGACTTATTATATTGCGCCTCACTATACTGAGTCTTGATATATTGAGCCTTATTATATTGAGCCTTGATCTATTGTGCATTTTTATATTGATACTCACTGTATTGAGCCTTGAACTATTAGGCCTTATTATATTGAGCCTTACTGTGTTGAGCTTTACTATATTTAGCCTTGATATATTGAGCCTTACTATATTGATCATCCATATATTGAGCCTAACCTATTAAGTCTTGAGCTATTGAACCTTAATTTTTGAGCCTCACAATATTGACCCTAACCTATTGAGTCTTGATCTATTCAGCCTTGAGTTATTGGGCCTTATTTTATTGAGCCTCCCTATTTTTCACCTTGATTTATTGAGCCTTACTGCGTTGAACCTCACTATATTGAGCCTCGATCTATTGAACCGTATTGTATTGAGCCTTATTATATCGAGGCTCACTATATTGAGAATTGAACTATTAGGCCTTATTATATTGAGCTTTACTGGGTTAAGCCTTACTATATTGAACGTTATTATATTGAGCCTCACTATATTGAGCATTGAAATATTAGGCCTTAATATATTGCGCGTGACTGGGGTAAGTCTCACTATATTGAGCATTATGATATTGAGACTTATTATATTGAGCCTCACTATACTGAGTCTTGACATATTGAGCCTTGATCTATTGTGCATTTTTATATTGATACTCACTGTATTGAGCCTTGAACTATTAGGCCTTATTATATTGAGCCTTACTGTGTTGAGCTTTACTATATTTAGCCTTGATATATTGAGCCTTACTAAATTGATCATCCATATATTGAGTCTTGATATATTGAACCGTATTACATTGAGCCTGACTATATCGAGCCCTGACCTATTAAGCCTTATTATATTGAGCCTTACTGGTTTGAGCCTCACTATATTGAACCTTGATCTATTGAGCCTCATTATATTAGGCCTTTATTTGTTCAGACATGGTGTACTAAGCCTTGATCTATTGAGCCACAAATAAAAATAAATATTAATATTTAGTTTAAACTTTTTATATTTTTTTCTATTTTAAACTCCAGCTAATAATTTCTGAAAAATGGAATTAACAAAACTTTTGCTAAAAGTAATTTTAAGATTTATTTAAGATTTGAATAAATATGATATAGTAGTCTACATTAACAAATTCTTCTGTTTGTTTCAACAATTCTATATTCATTTTAGGGTTTTTTCAATATCGTTATTTGAAACCAGACTCTGAATATGTTTTCAACTTACCAAGGCAACTAGTAGCGTAGCTAGGCCTGTATGTATATCATTTCTTTTAATATTTCTCTATAATAATTATTACAGAATTTTATGTACATTTATCTCATTAATTTTATGATACAATGTAATATTCTACTTTAATAAAATATTTTCTCATGACATAAAGAGACTATGTTTATAGAGTTCTTAAAGTAACCACGCCGTTAGTGTCTCTTCTACTCTAACTTTAATACTTATACAAGTGAGTCGTCCATAAATCCACATCAGTGCTTTTTCAATTCCTTCTATTAGTTCACACTCTCATTATATATATATATATATATATATATATATATATATATATATATATATATATATATCTTGTTCAAATTTTCAATCTTGAATAAAATACTTTCTGTTCATCCTCTCAAGTTCAAATACATTTGTTTAAACCTGTAGTGGATGGCACTTGATAATTATACTGTTTTTTCAAATATTAATTCAATTATTAAATTTAATGATTTGATTTTAGTTTTATATGGGAGGAAAACGTTTGGCTTAAGATAAGTGATAACATATGACTTCATAAAACAGCTTGTCTTATGTTATGTGGTAGAACAGCTGTTTTAACAAATAAATTATGTTACTTTATATATTTATACATATTACTTGTAATTATTTAATAAGAAGTAACTAAAATAAAATTTTTTTATTGTAGGAATTAGGAATTACTTAATTTTTTTAATATTACTGGTTTCCTAGTAGGTCTTCTCATTGTTATAGGTTACAGTGCCACCTGCGGCCTCAGTGGTTACATTGTAGAATTACGTTAACAAAATAAATGTAAGCAGACTACTAATCCAGGCTGTATTTATCGATATAATATTATATAACATATAAATTATATAATATAATCCACCCAAACGTAGCCGAAGGTAATCTTTTTATGGCAAGAAATAAGGTTTAAAAAAGTCATGAAGAAATAAATAAAATAACTGTACTAGTTTTTATTAGTTAAATTTTTCGTAGATGTTTTTTTATATTCTATTGTGCTATAGAAAATTCATAGAGATCATAAAATAAGAAAGTAACAAAACCTAATTTATTACTAAAACTTTACATTTTAAAATTAATAATTAAAATTAAAATAAAATTTATGACTTTCGAAGATGTTTAAAAGTTACTTCTAATTTTATAAAACATGCCCTAATAATCTTACTGTATTATTAACTATGGGTAAGTCTACAAGTCAGTTCATTACACAACTACATATCAACCGTTAACAAACTAAAAATTATTATAATTTTCTAGAGAAATAAACATATAGCTGATAAGTTACAGTGGATAAACCAACATGACTTACCTGTAATAAACACAGTTGTAAAAAGTCATACATTATAACATAATTGAATCAAATGTATTCAGTATTGGAGAAAAAATTAATGCGGAAATTATTTATACATAACCTTCAGATAACCTCGTATTGAAAATCAAAACAGCTGTTAGCTTTAACCTACGGTTTAGGTTTCGGAAATGGTCATGATAATTCGTTATTCTTCGGATGTGCTGCTTTATCTTCGTTTATCTTTGCTTTACTTCAGAAAATAATTATTACTGTATTAAACGTTTTAGCTATTTACATTTGTGTTTCTTTGTTGTCAGGACTGTCCCAAGCATCTTGCAGAACACCGATTCGGATAATCACGTTGTTTGTGTTGATCCTGAGCGTGGTGCTGTACTCATTCTATAACGCTGTGATTGTGACATCACTATTGACGCAGCCACCTAAATATATCAAGACTATTCCCCAACTGATTGACACCGACATTGGTATGGGCGTGGAAAACACTGCGTATACAAGAAACTATTTCTTAGTAAGAATACGATTTTATTAATCCTAAACTTCTACAAGAGTCAATAATGTTTGTGTATATATTTTTAGCAATTAAAAATTTTTATTGTATAAAAAATAAGGCTTTATAATGTTTTATAGAATAGTTTTAAAAAACGAAGCCTAAAGATGTCTATCTTATTTAAAGAAAGCTTTTGTATTGCTGTTGCAGTAATAGTTTTGCTGACTAGGAAAAGAGACATTAAAGGAGATGATATCCTTTATCAACTGCACAATAAATATTTCATCTTCTGCATGCTAAATATCTTTGTTAATATGATATTCATATGCCCTTGTCACTAATGACTTCCGCCTTAATATAGAATATAATATATAAATAATTATAATAATAACACATACACGCAAACACACTAACACACAAATACACCAAACACACACACACACACATACACACACACAAACACACCAACACACACACACACACACACACACACACACACACACACACACACACACACACACACACACACACACACACACACACACACACACACACACACACACACACACACACATATATAATATGTAGCCTATAATAGTATAGAGTGATCCATATAAAACTCGTGATTTTCACTTGTCCATTATTTGAGTAGTAATAGTCGAAAGGTTTTATTTACCTATCAAATGATGCTGGAGGTCTTGGAGTTTTGATTGAATGACACACATTTGTTTGCAGAGAATTTGACATTTTTCAACAGAGATAATTTCCTGATACTGAGTCTGGTGCGCCGTATCAGCAGAGAGATAGTGGGTACATTTATTTCCACGGCTCAGTGAACACCGAAAAGCCCAGACGTATTTTCAGTGATTTCGTTGAGTAATAGGACGCAACTGAGATGCATCAAGGGTCATATGTCACGTTAGTTAACTGCGCTGATCCAAAATTACTTCGAAGACGGCATTGTTTACAAGAATATGTGGCCCCAAGATCACTGGACGTGACCACACCAGACTATCTAAAATGTGGGGCTATCTAAAATGAAGGACTACACTGCACGGCCTCTGGTTTTGGATGATCTGATTGACAATATTACACAAGAGAGCAACACTACTGACATGGTAACACTACAGCAAACTACCAAATACATGGAACTACGTCTTCAGGTGGGCCTAGAGGCGGACGGAGGACATTTTCAATTCTACCTTTAACGGCCAATTAATTTCTCAAATATTCTGGACGTGTAAGACACAATAACAAGTTACTTTAATTTTTCTTCTGAAAATAAATATTAAATGAAAATGTTGAGTTTTACATGAATCCCCCTATATATTACATTATTTAATATTATTTTAATTCATGTAACTAGAATCCATCATACGTTTTACCCAATTTTAACCAAAACCACATATTTTCTGGTTCATTGTGAAAATCATTCACCCGCAGGAGTTATGTAATCACAATGGTTTGATGGAAATGTAGTTATAAAACACTTTTTTAAAATTTAATTTTTATTTAACACAAACAATATTTTCAACACAGTTTTACAAGTAATTACAGTGCTTTGTTTTTAATTATATATAATAAATATTAAATAGCCATATTTATTTTAGAAATCTACAGACCCTCTGACCAATATACTGTACAGGAAGAAGTTAAAAACTCCAACGGGTTTCATGGCTGTTCCCGATGGAATAGAAAGAATGAGGACTAAAGCTTACGCCTTCTATGCAGAGGACGCAACACTTTATGTTCCTATTGATAAGTCATTCTCAAATTCCGAGAAATGTTCTTTGGCTGAAATCGAGCTGTTTCCCCCATACCTTGTTTCGTCGCCAGTGCCAAAAAATTCCCCTTTGAGGGATTTCTTTTCTTGTGGGTAAGATATGGTGCGCTAGATTATTAAAGAAGTTTTTCATTCCTTTGCCATTTCTTTTAATTTTTAGTTTGGTATATGATGTATTTTACCTTACTTTATTATATAGGTAATACATATAATAATATAAATTATCAATATATGGTATAATATAATATGGCATAGTATAGCATAGCATATTATAGTATCGTATAGTATAGTATAGCACTATACAGGACAGTACAGCACAGCACAGTACAGCACAGCACAGCACACAAAAGCACAGTACAGTACATCACGGCACAGCGCAGTATACTACAGCACAGCACAGTACAGTACAGTATAGCGCAGTGCAGCATAGTGCAGTACAGCACAGCACAGCACACAAAAGCACAGCACACCACAGTACAGCAAAACACACCACAGTATAGTACAGCATACCACAGCACAGTACAGTTCTTTACAGTACAGCACAGCACAGTGCAGTTCAGTAAAGCACAGCCCAGCACAGTATAGTACAACATAGTATAGTACAACATAGTACAGTACAGTTCAGTACAGTACAGCACAATCTAGCACAGAATGTACAGTGCAGTAAGTACAATACAGTGAAGTACAATATAGTATAGTAATAATAGACGTACACAATATCAAGAGCACTGTGGTAAAATATATCACAATGAAAATATTGGAAAGAACCCCAATACCACCAAAATAATTGTGGTTTTGGGGTTCTTTCCAATATTTTCATTGTAATACAATTTAATATATTCTAATGTAGTATAATATAATAACATCAGCTCAAAGAAAGTTGTTGGTAATGTGCAGGGGTTTGATGTTTTGCCTCTTTACATTGCTCACTTAAACATCAAATGTAATTACTTATGTTTCATAGCACTACTAACTTGATAAGGGCAACAAACTTGCCGAAACGTCGCTCTACATAAATAAGCTTTTGACTCGATATTCAATTGGTTTGTCATTTGTTCAATGATTATCTCGAATACTCAAATATACATGAATAATATAATATAATGTAAAATAGTATTATAAATTTAATGAAATGTAACATGATATTTTATTACGTAAATTGTATTATTCAAATCATTAAGTTAACACAGATAAATGAAATATACAAATTTAAAAATTATGAGATACAACCTAATAATGGCAAGGCTTTAAACTCTATAATAAAAATATTAATGAAAACAAAATTTCGGATTTTGACTCCAAAACAGTTGCTAATTTAAAATTAAGTTTTGCATGAAAACTTTACACAGTAAAGTAAAATTTAAAAAATTTGAAAAATAAAAGATCTTGGAAATTTGAACTGTAGAAGCTTATACTGGGTCCAATTTCCTTACATAAACACCGTATAAGCCAGATAAAGCTGATCTGCCATGGTTCCCCTAAATAAATTACAAGTTAAAATGGAGTCATTGTTAGGGTATATTAGAGTATACGAAATATTTCAAAAAATTATTATTTTATTGTTTGAACTCTTATCTTCAGATTACTATCTGATATCCAGATAAATGGAGTGGTGTAGAGAAAAATGTTATAATGCTCATTTAAACAACATTTACATTCTTCTACTAAATCAGTAATATTTACATTTTAATAATATCTATGCAAATGATGGATTATAAGAAAATATTTTACTCATAACAAGGTAGATAATAATTTAAGAGAGTTCATGTAGAAAATAGAAAATTAAGGTTAAAGAAATAATCTGTTTAAATACGGAGTTCAATTATAGAAAACGTTCTGAAAATAATCTGTTGTGCAGCAATAACTGTTTTGCAAAATCTCCACAATAAGTGAATATTTTTAATATTCCAGTTTCCTGCTTATGCGGGAGAGAGGCATCTTGTACCGAGAAGATAAGGTGTGGCACCCACGGCGGCCCCAGTGCGTGGACCAGAAGCTGGTTACAAAAGTGAACCTCAAGTCTGTGACGCTGGCATTCCTTGTACTTCTTGGAGGGATTGTACTGTCTGTTGTAATACTCGTGGTGGAGCGAACTGTCTATAGATGGAGGTAAAGCTTTAAACACCTCCGTCTATAGATGGAGTAAACACACACACACACACAAGCGCGCGCTCTGATAACACAGACACATACAAAAAACACACACACGCTCTGACAACACACACACCACACACACACACACACACACACACACACACACACACACACACACTCACACACACACACACACACACACACACACACACACACACACACACACACACACACACACATACATACACAGATAGTTTGTCTACTGGGAGACAAAATTGAAAATGAATGAAAATCGAATCCTACTGGATTATTATTATAATTGTGTTACAAATATATTAAAAATTTTAAATTGGTAATACAAATATTTTGATTTTAAGTTAAAAAAATTTAACTTTGCTAATGTAAATATCTGTTCTCATTTCAGGATTAAACCCGGCTTGGAAAAAGTTATACAGAAATTTAGCAAACAGGAATGAAATAAAATTTACAGCCGTTTTTAATTTCTCATATTGCTATACTGCAAATAATTTATAAATATCTAAATACAAAATAAAAGAAACCAAAGTTTTGGGGAGTAAATAAGGAATTAATAAGGTTTATTACCAGGTATAATACTTAGATGCAACAATTCTTAAGAATAATGTTACCACTTTCATAGAGCACAGATTACAATCTTGTTAACAAATGGCGAATCTCTGAGGCAGAACTTATATTCTTGTTTTGTTACTGCATCAATGTATTTTAAGCAGAATGTTTGTAAACAAAATATGGTATTAAATTGTAATTTTTAAAGAATATTTAATTTTATTTGAACCTCTTTATCAAAAATAATACAGCTAAACGTAATATATAATTTCGTAAGACGAATTTTGAGAGAAATATTGTGGGAGCTTGGAAGGTCGTACAGAGCTGGGAGACGTCTCAAATTAAAGGTTTAGACATGAAGGAGTAAAAATATAGGGTGTTCTTAATTTACAACATTTATAGAGTTTTGAGGAACTTCAAGTTACCAAAAATACGTTGCAATGAGAAACAGCTCTGATTTGTAAACAAAGAAATATTTTAACAGTAAAAAACCAGGCAATGTTTATACATTGAAATGCAAAACAGATGATTATGATTTGTAAACAAACAAATATTTTAACAACACCTGGTAAATATATGTTTTACACATGGTCAACTTTATGTTGCACTAAGTCGAGTAGAATCTAAAGGTGGATTAAAGACATAAATAGGAAAAAATGATTGGTAAAACAATTCAAATTGGAAACGCATTCACAAAAAATATAGTTTATAAAGAAATTTTGTTATGGAAAACTCGAGTTATATTAAATTTAATTTTTATTTAAAAATAAAATTACTTTACAAAAGTTTAAAATTTGTTTCAATGTGTATAGCTGGATTTGCCTCTACAAGCCTCTAGTTTGCAATATAGTATGTAACAAATGCTAGCGATCATAAAGGACACTATAATCGGTACGTTTAGGAATCATGCAAGAAATTTAGATACAGTAAAATGCTGAGATCTTTCATGAAATTTTGGATTTAGTAAATATCTGTTGACAGGATCCTATTCCTTGAAATTTATTCGAGTAGCAAGGATTTCAGGTTTGTTAAGCGTTTGTAGAACAAATAAAAGAAAAATCCTAGCATACATGAGACTTTAGGTGTGGGAGGTGTTGCAGTTGAATTTGCTTTCTTGTGTGGCTCATTGACCTGACCCCTTAATCCTTCTAAGGGATGTTCTACATGAAAATAAAATGGCGTTGACGAAGATAACTGTAATTGACACTGGATTAAAGTGACCAAATTGTTGAGGAGAGATTTGGACTATTGGATTTAAAAAAAGAGTCATCAAAAAAGAAGGAATATTTTCACCAGGACTTTATTATGTAAGTGAAGATTGGAGAAAACATATGGAAGAGGAATATAAATAAGGCTCTTAAATTTGTCTAGTTTATAATTTTGTATAGAAAGTACTGTATAATTTAATTTGCAAGTAATATACAAAGAAAAAAAACAAGTAGATTCCTACTTAGGTCAGGAAAATATATTTTAGTGATTTTTTCATTAAATAATTACAAATAATATAAATACAGTAACATATGCTTTACGTTAAAACGTTTGTTCTACCACATCACTTGTAACAAAATAATCATATGCTTTATAAAATCGTAATACTTGTATAAAGCCAAATAGAAATAAGTAGCTATATTGCATACCTTGCCCCTTTCGTAAGTTTTTCTCCCATATAAAACTAAAATAAAATAATTAAAATTTCTAAATGAATAAATATTTGAAAAAACTGTATCAACATTAAGTGCCATCCACTAAGCTTGAAAATGTATTTGAGCCTGAGTGGATGAATAAAAAGTATTTAATTAACGATTGAAAATTCGTACAAGATATAGAAAAAGAGAGTGTGAGCTAATAGAAGGAATCACTTAATCCCTGTTACTTGAAGGAATTATAACGTTTCATGTAATCACTTATTGTGAAATAATCAAACAACTGACCCCAATAATACTTCTGAAACGAATCAGTGACCTTGTAAACAATCAAACAATTACACATATTATCTTTACAAAACACTGACAAAAGTTTTCATTAATAATTCTTTTTATTTAAATGCGTGACGGTATTTCTATCACTGAACTATACAGGCAAGAAGGATAGAATGATGAGCTTAAGTACGCACTACAGTAGCGCCAACTGTTTGAGGATGTTTGTTCAAAGTACTTGTATAACGTTGCTAAATTACTTTATGTTTGTTGTTGCAAAATACAACCAAGATATTCTTCCTCTGGCAAACAGCTACTTCGAGTGGAGAGATGTGGGATCGATTAATATCTTTACGTGCTCTGTGGATGGTAATGTGAAATATATTTTTAGCAAAAGTTTTTTTTTCAAATATTGGTACACTTTGAACTAAAATTAAAGCAAACGAAAAATGTAATTTACGTGGATTTTAAAGAACTTTAAAATAATCTGTTAATTTTTAAATACTGATGTTAGTTTTTTTGTTTTGTATATAGTTAACATTTTCTGATTGTATTTAAGATTTTTGAGTACCTTACATTTAATTTTGCGGAAGGTTGAGTCTATTTTATGGGAATAAAAGTTGTGAAAGTTTAGAGGTATTTGTTTTAGTTACAGGTTTGTGCTGACTGGTAATACATAACTTGGTTTTTTGTGTAATATAACTATTAATTTTACTTTATGTCCAAGAACTCCTATCCTGGAACACTATCTCCAATAGTTAAAGAGGAAATTGGGGTGAAACAAAAATGTTAGAATCAAAAACACAATTTTTTGCGTTTGGACTGTAATAATAACTTTAAATAAATTAAACATTATAACTAATATATTAAATAGTAGTTTTTATTATTTTAAAAATTTTCAATTTATTGTAATAAAATTAAAACAAATTGAATTTTTTTGCTATGACCAATGAATTAATAAAAACAAATAAACAGGATATTATCTCCAATTAGACCATATCTGACTTAAATGTGAAAAAGAATAGTTGAACTTCCAAGAAGAACTTGACAATCCTTGTACTTTATTGTATAATCCATCCCTGAGGAGTTTCATAGCAACTTTGTGACTGCATTAAAATTGCAAAAGGAATTATTCTTTTATTCTTCAATAGATAAACCTTGTTCCAGAAACTTCTAAAGTGATGAATCACTTGATGAGTTATGATAAAGGGAGGTTTCGTAGCGTCGCCTCCGGGATCACACTTCTGGCAAATCCCGAGGCGTTCCTGGTGCTCATGTCCGTGTCGCACTACAAGCTCGGGGTCCTCCTCGACTACAGCTGTGACTTTGGCAAGAATATACTCAACCGAGTAAGTTTTATTAAAAGTAAGAGCTTAGCTTGTGATATTAAATATGTAAGAAATACACACTTGCACACACCCTGTTGAAGTTTAATCACTGATGAGGGCAACAAGGTTGCCGAAACATGTTTTAAATAACATTTGTGCTGTATTAAACGCGTATATTTCATATACATGAAATCATTGATATACTTTGTTTAGTTACTTTACTTAGATATAGTAAATTTTTACTTACTTATATCTAAAAATAAAAATAAAAATTTAGCCTATACAATTTTATTTGGGTATAATGATTTAAATTTTTGCTTAAAACAATGAAATTAAAAATGTTTAGATAAAAATATGTCAGTACTTTCTACTATTCGCCAACATTAGGAAATAATACTTTCTTAAATGATAAAACGATTACTTCAAATATCATTCCAGCACTGAGATTTTGAAAAGTTGTAAAATTTTAAATATTGTAATAAAATAATCATTAATGAGGTAGTTACATGTAAGACATTATTTTAATAATATTTTTGTTTATAATAGTTTATAGTGTTTATAATAAAAGTTATCTGCATTTTTTTTAGATATACCGTATGTATTATGATCTTGAATTATTAATTTATCTAACGCAAATATAATTGTACCCAATAACCTTATATATTTTGACAGTTGTTAAAACAATTTTATTTGATTTACTTATTGGTTCTCATCATCAACTAAATTTCATTCTTTTATAGTTGTATACATTGGTGTTGGTGACATACATGTTGGTGTGATATATGAGATTGTATATATATATATATATATATATATATATATATATATATATATATATATATATATATATATATATATATATAATATGTTTTTTTGTTTAATAATCTGAAACAACATAGGTTATTCAAATACAAGAATATTTAATAATTTATATTCAAAGCTTTTCGTAGGTAAATAGTTTCAATATCATCAGAAATGAAAAATACAATAATGCAAGATATATATATATATATATATATATATATATATATATATATATATATATAAAGTGTCATGTACAAACATATTTTTTTCGGATAACACATTTTTTTAAAACTCGAACAGCAACATATAGTATTTAATTGAATAATATCCTGAGCAACTGAGAATCGACCAAACGCAATAAAAACAAATACCTACAATAAAATAATTTATTCACTGTGAATCAACCTTGATGTGCTTTTCCGTAGTTGCGCAGATGTGCTCCTTGTAACAGATATATACAGGGATTTTTTTAATGCAAATAAATTAATTTTATTGAGCTTATTGTGTTTTTTATATATTACAGTATATAAGCGTTGTTATATATGCCTAATAGGCTATGAACGCTTTATACCCTGTTTTCGTTCGTGAAACAGTTTCAAAAATCTCTACAATCATATGAACCTAGTAATATAAATATTTTGTTCCTGTCAGAGTTACACAATCATTGAATATCTACATCCTTAAGAGCTTTGCTTTTGTTTTCAGTTAAAGTCACCCTCCTTTGACATTTTTAGAGACTATTACTACCCTATTAGTATTTACTCAGTGTAGAGAGGTTTAGCTAAAGCCAATATTTGGTGCGGCAAAGAAATCCCCACATTGTCTTTGTTCCCGCAAAGTAAAGCTTTACGCGTGTGCCTAACACTGTGGGAACGTTTCGCTTATTCCCTGTGACGCACAGCTGATCGCAGGAAAATATTTAGGCCCAAAAGCTTTGAGGGTATTATTTTATACTTTACATCTAACCTAAAACGAATAGGCACTCTATACACGTTTTTACTCATCTAACGCGAGATCGTGTAGAATTCCAAATTGCATTGGTTATGTTTTGCTGCTATTGATCTCCTTCAGTTTAAAATAATTTTTTTCTGCCTTTGGTAAAATGAAAGAAAAATTTCGTAATCGTTTTGGAGCTGGGTTTAACCCCTCAAACTCCCATTGGCACGCCTCTGGAAACTTGAGAATTTTGTGATAAAATTAAAAACAACACCAAATGTTTGCAGCAAATGCAAGAAACTGGGGAGGTTGAAACAGAAAATAAATATATTTACAAGTTTTCAAATTTCGTTGTAGTGGGTTTTCCGATGTCGAACGCCTTAAGAACTAACTTTTAGCAGTTTTGGGAAAATAAGATTGTGATAAAAAACCAATATCTCAGTAAGGGAGTACTGTTTTAGACATTTTGGCAGGTAGGGGTTCATCTTTGGTAAATACTAAAACCTTTGCAGAATGAGTTGAATATAATTTAATGAAAACAATAAAAGAAAGCAATTTCCTCAAGTTTTACTAAATAATTGCCCCGAGAGTTTTTGGAATTTAAGACCTAATTATTATAACTATTTTGGTAAATGGGTAATAATTGAGCCCTGTGAGTTGAGGCTATAAACAACTGCACACGAACTTACAGAACAATATACTATATTGCCAGACGCGTTTCAACTACTTATCTCACCATCATCATTAGTGACACTACTACAAATTTACAACTGCAACCGCAACTGAGCTGAAGTTGTACATTTGTAGAATTGTCACTGATGATGATGACTTAAGTCGTTGAAACGCGTATGACAACAAATTGTTGTTCTGTGAGTGCAGTTATTTATTTGTTTATGTTTTATTGTCCCTGATGAGCCTATTACAATGTTTTCAACATTTATTAATACCGAGTATCGAGTCTCAGGAGGCTTTCGTAGTGGGTATGATAACGTTCAGTAAGTTTTCAGAGGCTTTCTTAGTGGGTATGATAACGTTTAGTGGGTATGATAACGTTCAGTAAGTTTTCAGAGGCTTTCTTAGTGGGTATGATAACGTTCAGTAAGTTTTCAAAGGCTTTCTTAGTGGGTATGATAACGTTCAGTAAGTTTTCATAAATTTAACTTTTATAATGTTCAACTGCTAAATGTTACTTATTGCACTATAGTGAGACGTTTTTGAAGTTATGAAGGGAATTTTAATGGGAAAAATAGTTTAAATAAATTTCTGCACATAGGGGATGACAAAAGATGATAAAGTGGATGAAAAAACTTGACTATTATAAGGTTATATTATAACACGGTGATATATTATAATAAAAAAGCTATTATTTAAATAAATAAATATCTCTACCACAAATAACTTTCTTCTTTTATTAAAAACCTTATGTACATTTCGAATGCATAGCAATCATCCTCAGAGGTAATTTAAAATGAACAATTTCATTGTAAATCACCTCTGAGGATGATTGCTATGCAATCGAAATGTACATAGGGTTTTAAATAAAAGAAAAAAGTTATTTGTGGTTGAAAGGTTTCATTTATTTAGGTTAAACATTAAGCCATAGTTGTTTTATACAGTTATAATAAAAAAGCTATTTAATGTTACCTTTATATTATATTATAATTACCTTACCTTTCTAACAGTCACACCTTTAGGTTTATAAATAATTAATCAATCATATAATTTTGATATCACCTACATTTATTCATCTGACATCCAATTATTACAAATTATACCTTCAATTACATTAATACCATGCGGTGACAAAGATTGATTGCATAACTAATATTACAGTTACTAAAAGGATGGATTCTGGAGGCTTTAGATTTTTAATACAATAAAGTTTAATAATTACAATGTTAGATTGCTCTATCTCTCAGGTTGTTATTACGGGATCTTCTATAAAGTAGAAACTGGCGATACAAAAACTAGATTAATTTTTATAAAGACAATTATTTCAAATTTGTTCTGAATTTACTAAATTATAAAATTTTCTAATTAGTGAATCTAATATAATAAAGTTGTGCTTATTGCTTGCGTTCCTGGGATTCACTGGTTGCTTGGAGGTTAACTTCTTCACTTCACCTTTACATAATAATTAACCTTAATCTCGTAATTTCTTTAATATCTGCTAAACTCATTACTCGTCACACTTTTAGAATTTCTATACATAAATAACTAAACAATACCTTTTACAATTCCCTCAACTCTTCCAAACAAATTTACCCCTTTTAAAACATTGCTTACAACTCGTTTCCCTCCGCCCAATACGTCTGCACTCTTCGAAGTTCACCCAAACCTAATTCGCTTCGCCCGATGATTTCAGTTTTTAAGAACAAGCATAACACCCCCCCCCTACGTATTTCAGACAATCAGATTTAATTTTTTAAAATTTCGAGCGCTTACGGCCAACGGTTTTAGTTATTTCGCTGGTTCTCACGCACCTTTTCCAAATTGTATGACTCCCACACTGTAACAGGCGTTACTGTCTTATGCTATCTTTGGTTTTCCCGAAATATTTGAATCTTAGAATATCTGCTAGCTTCTTTTGTCAACAGGCTCTGCCCACGACACGGGTTTATTACTCCAAGTGAAATATACAATCGTTAAGCCTTCTTTGTCGGTCTTTTAGCACGCTACCTTTGGCACTCCTTTCTTAACATCTCTACTTAATATTAATATTTTGACTAACTAGTTTTATACTATATGCCTCATATGTTATAATATGTTGATCAAGTTGTTTGATTTTGTAAAAATACTTTTTAGTACTGTTTATCTCAATCTATTGTTCTTGAATAATGTTTCCACTCAACACTACGTAAACATATCAATGTGTTACTAGTAAAAACACTTGGGAGTCTGTACGTATAAAATATAGCTCGATCCAATGCAAGTGTATAGGCTTACACAATATTGTTTAACTTTACTTCGCAGAGTTCGGAAAACTACATGCTCAATAGCAGCTACTCGTGGCTAATTTGGGGTGCAGACAAAGGGGCTTTGAGCGCTTTGAACTTCGGGCTGGACAGCGAGGCCGTGCTGGCGTTGCCTGATGGGACGCTGTGGGACTTGTATAAAGTGAACTACACGACGTCCCTGAATGCTACCCAATCAGGAACCTTCAGCAACTCCTCGGGACTCAGTGTGTTCCTCAACGGTTCAATGGTTCAGCGCAGATCCAACTTCCATAAAATTAAGTTCAAAGGATCCCTTGTGGTAAGTTAATTTTCTTATAGTGTTAATTGGTTTTAGGTTTTATACAGATGAACCTTGAAATACAAATATTTTTAAAAATGGTTAATGGTAAATAATTAATCATTGATGCTAAGATTAAAGTAATATAAAATGATTTAATTGTGGTTTTCTCCAAGATTGTTTGAAAGTGTTTATATATCTGAACCTAACCTAACATAGCCTGAACTAAAGTAACCGAACCTAACCCGTCTCAATGTAACATAAACTATTATTACCTCATCCAATGTAACCTCATCGAACGTGACCTAACCTAACCTAACGTAGCCGAACCTTCTCCGCCTTAAACTAACATAAACTATTATAACCTCATCCAATGTAAGCTCATCGAACGTGACCTAACCCAACCTAACGTAACCGAACCTATCCCACCTTAACCTAACATAAACTATTAAAACCCCATCTAATGTAACCTCATCAAACATAATCTAACAAAGCGTAAGCGAACCTATCCCACCTTAACCTAACATAAACTATTAAACCCCATCTAATGTAACCTTATCGAACTTGACCTAACCTAACCTAGCGTAACCAAACTTAATCCACCTTAACCTAACATAAACTATGATAACCTCATACAATGTAACCTCATCGAACGTAATCTAACCTGACGTAACTGAACTTAACCCACCTTAACGTAACATACAATATTATAACCTCATCCAATGTAACGTCATCAAACGTAATCTAACCTAACGTAACTGAACCTAACCCACCTTAACGTAACATAAACTATTAAAACCCCATCTAATGTAACCTCATCGAACCTGACCTAACTTAACCTAACGTAACCAAACTTAATCTAACTTAACCTAACATAAACTATTATAAACTCATACAATGTAACCTCATCGAACGTAATCTAACCTAACGTAACTGAACTTGATTCACCTTAACGTAACATGAACTATTATAGCCTCATCCAATGTAACCTCATCGAACCTAACCTATCCTAACCTAACCTCACCCTACCTTAAACAACTAAGCTACTTGGAATTTATTATATAGCTTCATAATAACATAATTAAAAATAAATTAGTTTTTATAAAAATCTATAATGCTTATACTACCTATAACTGTATAAAACACCTGTGGCTTAATGTTTAACGTAAATAAATGAAACCTTTCAACCACAAATAACTTTCGTCTTTTATTTAAAACCTTATGTACGTATCGATTGCATAGCAATCATCCTCAGAAGTAATTTACAATACAAATACTAAAAATAAGGTTTTAAATAAAAGAAGAAAGTTATTTGTGGTTGAGAGGTTTCATTTATTTAAGCGTATACTACTTGTTAGCATTCACTACACCTTAACACGTCATTAACGTCTATACGCAGTTTATTAGAGTACGAGCAGTCTTCCAATAAATGTTATTTATAATATTGCTCAAAAACTCTATGAATGTATAACAAAAACATAGAACACCAAGAGAAACGGAAATGCTGAATAAAGAAATCCATGGACACAGGAACTGTCACAAATAGTTATACTTGTTAGGCAGCTGTAAGGGTGAAGTCAGCAGGTCTTGTCTTTAAGCCTAGGGACAGCAGAGACCTTAGTAATGACTGGAGGTTGAGGTTAGGCGTGTAGTTCACCGTCTTAATGTTGTAAAATTTACAACTATTATTGTCACCTTTAATCATTATGTTAATTAATTATTTAAAAATATTTTTTTAAATGTAACGTTTTATATAATTATAGTATAAACAATATTAGTTTTAATTTCTATTGCCTCATTGTTTTAGCTGAACAAACTCAACGTTAACTCAAGCAATATAGACACAATCATTACAGACTCATCTTACCTCCCTGATTTCGACTCTCTCAATCGATTCTCTTACATTATTTTCCTTAACCTTGGAGAGTTCTATAATTTTACGTAAGTATAGGGCCTATGGATTTATACATTTATAGGCTAATGTTACTTGTATAATCAGATAAAGCTCTAATAATCATAATGTGTATTTCTATTTATAATTATATGTCCCCGAACAGTATTTATATATATTAATATATTAAAGATATTTATTAGTTATCTTTATATTATATAATTTAATAACCTTACCTTTATAATAGTCACCCTTTTAGGAGTCTAAATAATTAAACAATCATAGAAATTTAATATCACCTACATTTATTTACTGATACTCAGTTATTACAATTTATACCTTCAAATATATTAAAATGATGCAACGACAGAGTAAATACAGTGAATACGGTAAATCTGAAAAATAATTGTTGGGTGGTACTAATTATTGTAAACAACCTCCAAATATTTTATTTAAATCATAGCTCTAATATATGTTAATTTTACTTTTGAAATGCTTTTTCGTAGTACAAAGGGGTTTGCATGAAATTTATCGTTTTACAGATTCAGTTCCCAGGTGACAGACTCCTGGGGCTACCTCCTACCAGGAGAAAGCCGACGACACGACGGGATGGTAGGGTACTTGGAGAGAGGCGAGGTAGATATCGCCCTCACACCTGCGAGCCTGTACACACACAGGATGGACGTTGTGGACTTTGTTCAGCCCATTTGGAAATTCAGGTTTATTGTTTCTTTTTGTATAAATGACAAGATTTAGCAAGAGACCTAAAGGTAAGCGGTCCCCACCCTAAATATCAAGTAGGTCACTGCGCATCGTCTGGCCAACCCTCTTGCTATAGCTCGCCACTTATATCTTGAATTATGGTTCTCCCCCGTCTTCCTATATGAGATACGTATAAATACAAAGATATATTATTATATATATATATATATATATATATATATATATATATATATATACTGAGTTTTATATCAGGTTTTTGACAGACAAATTTTAGTATTTAGTATATATACATAAATACTACAAAACTGGAATTTGTTATAACTTTCAGAGTTAACGTTTCGTGTTAAATACTTGATATACAAAATAACTACATATACGTATGTGTATATCATTATATATATATATATATATATATATATATATATATATATATATATATATATATATATATATATATATATATATATATATATAACAACATAGGTTATTCAAATACAAGAATATTTTTGTTAATTTATATTCAAAGGTTTTCGTTGGTAAACAGTACCAACATCATCAGGAATAAATAATACATAATATATATATATATATATATATATAACAACATAGGTTATTCAAATACAAGAATATTTTTGTTAATTTATATTCAAAGGTTTTCGTTGGTAAACAGTACCAACATCATCAGGAATAAATAATACAATAATGGGCCTTAAACATATGTTAAATTAGAAATGGAATTGTTGGTAAATAAAATATTTCTAATTCAACATATGTCTTAGGCCTAAATCTTGCATTATTGTGTTATTCATTCCTGATGATGTTGGTACTTTTGACCAATGGAAAGCTTTGAATATAAATTAATAAATATTCTTGTATTTTGAATAACCTATGTTGTTTTAGATTATTAAACAGGAAAACACACACACACACACACACACACACACACACACACACACACACACACACACACACACACACACACACACACACACACACACACACACACACACACACACACACACACACACACACACACACACACACACACACACACACACACACACACACACACACACACACACACACACACACATATATATATATATATATATATATATATATATATATAGCTAATTGTATGTGGTTAATTATTTATGATCAGTTACTTTTATTCCTAAAAGCTATATTTAGACAAATTAATTATTTATTTGAATGGTGGTATTAAAGTTTTTAAAGTTAAAACATCGCTTAAGAAAATTGCACATTTATATTTAACCCATTCACTACCAGATTAACCATTACAAAAATAGATAATTGACCCTCAGTAGCGAATATATTTTTGATTTTTATAGTTTGAATCGATTAGCATGCCAACAATGAATCAATAACACTCTCCTCAGCTAATTCTTCAATGTGATTTGTTACAGCATTGAACAACATATTTACCCACTTTTTACAATATTTACACCAAGTTAATTAAATTTTAATAGTTTGTCTACGTATGATAAATGTCAAAATAGTCTTCCAAATGTACTGGAACTTTTCATTTTGTCTACTGGTATACAGTTTCTTTCCTTTTTCCTTGTTTTGTACAGACATCGTCTTGAAGCCCTAGCTGATGTCGATGGAATTTTTTCAATAAAGTGGCCCGAAATATTTCCGTCGAAGGCGTAGGGGCCTTCCCCTGAAATGGATGGTCGTCCAAAATTTGACCTGTTTGGAGCTGTGCGGACTGTAGGTGTTGTTCTGATACGTTTAGCCTGAATTATGTAAATATTTTCAATATTATATCTAAAACAGGCCTAAGCTTTATAAGTTTATCTGTGGAATCAAGAGAAGACGAAAAATTTAAATATTTACTTATTATATAAAATCTATTGCGAGACATAACTTCACCAAATATTGGAGTATGCAAAATTGTACAAGTAGACCAGCAATCACTTATTTTAGGTTTTGTGATATTACAATTATGATGGCAAAATATGCATTTAGTTCATCTATTGTGACATCCATCCACTTATATGAAGTAACACCTCCAGCGGTAGTTTTATCTCGAGCATACTTGTTGGTTTCATTGGCAATACGCATCCAAAAAACATCTCCTAAAAATTGATTCAGTATTTCTAATTCAGTGGATTTGTCGGATAAACGTCATGAAATAATAGGATTTACTCCTGATTTACCACAAAATCTTAAACTATTCACACTGTTAGAATTAGAAACAAAATCAATCTGTATCACTAGACACACAACTCGGTGTTATCATATTTTCATCGCCGCCATTACTACTTTCAGAACTATCACTTTCACTAGCCCTACAGTCAATATTCTCCATTACTTTTTCATCACTGATAAATTGGGAATTTATTTCAAGAAGTTTTTACAAAGTTATACATATTTAAAAAAGAATATGAAAAAATACAATTTTATTGAAATACAGCAAATATCTTATTCTAGGGAGGCTGCTTCAGCTTCTTTCCGTCGTCGCCTTCGCCATGTCCGCTGCTTGTTGCGCCACCGGCGTTTAGTCCTGAGCTCTTTTACCACATCGTCTCTCATAAGGTCTTCGTAGAGTTGGATGTGGTCTTCTGCGAAACCTTTGTCCTGTACGCAGACTTCGAAGCTAGAATGAGCTCAGTAATTTCTTTAAACGATGTCGTGAGCTCGTAGTCCGAGATCAGTTCAGTACAGGTGTCGTCAGCTTCCTTGGAGTCCCAGAAGAAATACTTCTTCTTCAACTCCTCGACAAGGGCCGGCTTGGTTTTCGGCCGACGGGAATTTTTAATACAGTATTTCTGTATTTATTGTATTTATGTACTGTATTTATTAAATACAGTATTTATGAGCTCCGTAAATTTTTCTGAATCAGTAAATACCAGTTCACGATTAGCCATTATAAAATGTAATCTGAACAACGAACGAAACCTAAGAGTGCGTGTGGAAACACTTCTAAATAAGAACGTAAACAGAACTAAAATAGAGGTTATATTTACAGGAACACCAAACAAAGAGTATAGAAAACAGCTGTACATAACTAGACACCAACACTAACAGTTATAATACAATAAAACCTTCTTAAAACTACAGGACGGGCACTGCACGTTCTTAACGACGCTCAAACAATGATGACGAGCAAATTCCGTCTTTGATAGTGAATGGGTTTTAAACGTAATATTCATTGTATTCACTTGTATTTATTTATAAATACACTTTCCTCAGGTCGTGCTTCATTTTCCGCCATCCGACAACAATGGGAGTTTATAAAGCCCTCTTGATGCCACTAGCACCAGCTGCTTGGGTCTGCACAGGAGTGCTGTTGCTAGTGGTTGTCGCTACTCTGAGGTTGATACATTGTTGCGACTTGGATCAGGAGGTTAAGGACCTCTCGTGGAGTGCGAGTGCGGTCCTTGTAGTTGGAGCCTTAGCTCAGCAAGGTAACGGTGTATAACAAGTAGTATAGAAAAACAGTTCCTACGTAGGTCAGCTATATATATATATATATATATATATATATATATATATATATATATGATGAATTGTTACTATCTGGAGTACATCCGTTCATTCTGCAGTCCATAAATACGCAGTTCCGACGTTTCGCTAGAATCTCATCCAGCATTGACGAGGTGAACCCAACAACAGTAGAAGAGCGAGTAGTTGACTCGCTCTTCTACTGTTGTTGGGTTCACCTCGTCAATGCTGGATGAGATTCTAGCGAAACGTCGGAACTGCGTATTTATGGACTGCAGAATGAACGGATGTACTCCAGATAGTAACAATTCATCATATTTTTCCATCCGTGAAGGAATACGTATCAGCATATATATATATATATATATATATATATATATTAGTTACTTTTTATTAAATGGTTATATAATTACTATTATTGAAAATAAAATAAACAAGTAAATAAAGTAATATTCTATGCGTAGAAACAGTTGTTTTGCACATAATCCTTAACATAAAAGCTGTTTTTTGAAATCATAAGGTATCACTTATTTTCAGCCAAATGGGACGAAATACCTATAATGCTTACCTTGCCCCTTTGTGAAAGTTTTTCTCTCACTTAAAATTAAAATTACTTAATTAGAGTTAATTGATGTATTAATATTTGAAAATACCGTAATAACATCAATTGCCATACAGTACAAGTTTTATAAAATTAATTTCAATTTGAGTAGATGAATAAAAATATTTTATTAACGATTGAAAATTTGAAAACTTTATATATAAGGAGAGTGTGAACTGATAGAAGGAACTGAAACCTAATCCAAAAATATTTAATAATTTTGTTGGTATACAAAAAATATTTAAAAATAGACTGTTTTGACTGATAAAATAATTACACAGGTTATTTTTGTTACATAGATTAATTCAACGAAAATCCAATTATTTGGTTGCGATTGGAAAGGATTTTTGTCATAATGTATAGTAATCTTTTAAACATATATGTAAATCTTGTAGTATTTTCATATGAAGCTTACCAATACGTACCAATTCAGCCATAAGTTTAAATATATCTGTTAAATTTAACATAGCAGATACAAAAACAAAGACTTATATACAAATACTGTTTATAGAAATTTTTATAATATTATTTAACGATATACCTAGATGAAAATGTAAACGTAAGCCAAGTAGGTAGCATATCACTTTCATAGGCCAATATTTTCTGGTTAATTATGTGAGAATAAACCTTATTATTAGATGTAATATTAATAAAATATGACTTTACGATACACAAATGAGTTTTCTATACTCATTAGACTTTTCTACATACATATGACCTCTCTTTCTCTCTCTCTTTATATATATATATATATATATATATATATATATATATATATATATATATATATATATATATATATATGTTATAACATATTTATTAAAAAAAAACGCAACGGGGTTTATTATTATTATTTTATTGAATGATATTTAATTTCTATTTAAACAAAAAAAACTACTCAGGAACAATTCATAATTCTTTATTATAACAATTTTATTTCAACAGTTAAACAATAAACAATAAACAGAACAAAAATAAACTTAACAAATTTTAATACAATATACTAAACTCAATTTCTTTGATTTTTAGTTACAAGGTTTTTATACCCTAGGCTATTTTTAAGATCTCCTAATATCTCGGGGTTTATTTGCATGGGCTATATTTTTAACTCTTTTGTTAATTAAATAAATTTTGAAAAACAAGATTAAATTTAGAAAACACTTTTAATAAATAACTTCCTGATGGAAAAACTTAACAAATTTGGAATAAGCAAAAAGGCGAAACTATATGAACTGGATTATGTTCTTATTACTAACTATTAATTAATCACAAGATATTCTACTAATGTACACACACACACACACACACACACACACACACACACACACACACACACACACACACACACACACACACACACACACACACACACACACACATATATATATATATATATATATATATATATATATATATATATAGCTAATTGTATGTGGTTAATTATTTATGATCAGTTACTTTTATTCCTAAAAGCTATATTTAGACAAATTAATTATTTATTTGAATGGTGGTATTAAAGTTTTTAAAGTTAAAACATCGCTTAAGAAAATTGCACATTTATATTTAACCCATTCACTACCAGATTAACCATTACAAAAATAGATAATTGACCCTCAGTAGCGAATATATTTTTGATTTTTATAGTTTGAATCGATTAGCATGCCAACAATGAATCAATAACACTCTCCTCAGCTAATTCTTCAATGTGATTTGTTACAGCATTGAACAACATATTTACCCACTTTTTACAATATTTACACCAAGTTAATTAAATTTTAATAGTTTGTCTACGTATGATAAATGTCAAAATAGTCTTCCAAATGTACTGGAACTTTTCATTTTGTCTACTGGTATACAGTTTCTTTCCTTTTTCCTTGTTTTGTACAGACATCGTCTTGAAGCCCTAGCTGATGTCGATGGAATTTTTTCAATAAAGTGGCCCGAAATATTTCCGTCGAAGGCGTAGGGGCCTTCCCCTGAAATGGATGGTCGTCCAAAATTTGACCTGTTTGGAGCTGTGCGGACTGTAGGTGTTGTTCTGATACGTTTAGCCTGAATTATGTAAATATTTTCAATATTATATCTAAAACAGGCCTAAGCTTTATAAGTTTATCTGTGGAATCAAGAGAAGACGAAAAATTTAAATATTTACTTATTATATAAAATCTATTGCGAGACATAACTTCACCAAATATTGGAGTATGCAAAATTGTACAAGTAGACCAGCAATCACTTATTTTAGGTTTTGTGATATTACAATTATGATGGCAAAATATGCATTTAGTTCATCTATTGTGACATCCATCCACTTATATGAAGTAACACCTCCAGCGGTAGTTTTATCTCGAGCATACTTGTTGGTTTCATTGGCAATACGCATCCAAAAAACATCTCCTAAAAATTGATTCAGTATTTCTAATTCAGTGGATTTGTCGGATAAACGTCATGAAATAATAGGATTTACTCCTGATTTACCACAAAATCTTAAACTATTCACACTGTTAGAATTAGAAACAAAATCAATCTGTATCACTAGACACACAACTCGGTGTTATCATATTTTCATCGCCGCCATTACTACTTTCAGAACTATCACTTTCACTAGCCCTACAGTCAATATTCTCCATTACTTTTTCATCACTGATAAATTGGGAATTTATTTCAAGAAGTTTTTACAAAGTTATACATATTTAAAAAAGAATATGAAAAAATACAATTTTATTGAAATACAGCAAATATCTTATTCTAGGGAGGCTGCTTCAGCTTCTTTCCGTCGTCGCCTTCGCCATGTCCGCTGCTTGTTGCGCCACCGGCGTTTAGTCCTGAGCTCTTTTACCACATCGTCTCTCATAAGGTCTTCGTAGAGTTGGATGTGGTCTTCTGCGAAACCTTTGTCCTGTACGCAGACTTCGAAGCTAGAATGAGCTCAGTAATTTCTTTAAACGATGTCGTGAGCTCGTAGTCCGAGATCAGTTCAGTACAGGTGTCGTCAGCTTCCTTGGAGTCCCAGAAGAAATACTTCTTCTTCAACTCCTCGACAAGGGCCGGCTTGGTTTTCGGCCGACGGGAATTTTTAATACAGTATTTCTGTATTTATTGTATTTATGTACTGTATTTATTAAATACAGTATTTATGAGCTCCGTAAATTTTTCTGAATCAGTAAATACCAGTTCACGATTAGCCATTATAAAATGTAATCTGAACAACGAACGAAACCTAAGAGTGCGTGTGGAAACACTTCTAAATAAGAACGTAAACAGAACTAAAATAGAGGTTATATTTACAGGAACACCAAACAAAGAGTATAGAAAACAGCTGTACATAACTAGACACCAACACTAACAGTTATAATACAATAAAACCTTCTTAAAACTACAGGACGGGCACTGCACGTTCTTAACGACGCTCAAACAATGATGACGAGCAAATTCCGTCTTTGATAGTGAATGGGTTTTAAACGTAATATTCATTGTATTCACTTGTATTTATTTATAAATACACTTTCCTCAGGTCGTGCTTCATTTTCCGCCATCCGACAACAATGGGAGTTTATAAAGCCCTCTTGATGCCACTAGCACCAGCTGCTTGGGTCTGCACAGGAGTGCTGTTGCTAGTGGTTGTCGCTACTCTGAGGTTGATACATTGTTGCGACTTGGATCAGGAGGTTAAGGACCTCTCGTGGAGTGCGAGTGCGGTCCTTGTAGTTGGAGCCTTAGCTCAGCAAGGTAACGGTGTATAACAAGTAGTATAGAAAAACAGTTCCTACGTAGGTCAGCTATATATATATATATATATATATATATATATATATATATATATATATGATGAATTGTTACTATCTGGAGTACATCCGTTCATTCTGCAGTCCATAAATACGCAGTTCCGACGTTTCGCTAGAATCTCATCCAGCATTGACGAGGTGAACCCAACAACAGTAGAAGAGCGAGTAGTTGACTCGCTCTTCTACTGTTGTTGGGTTCACCTCGTCAATGCTGGATGAGATTCTAGCGAAACGTCGGAACTGCGTATTTATGGACTGCAGAATGAACGGATGTACTCCAGATAGTAACAATTCATCATATTTTTCCATCCGTGAAGGAATACGTATCAGCATATATATATATATATATATATATATATATATATATTAGTTACTTTTTATTAAATGGTTATATAATTACTATTATTGAAAATAAAATAAACAAGTAAATAAAGTAATATTCTATGCGTAGAAACAGTTGTTTTGCACATAATCCTTAACATAAAAGCTGTTTTTTGAAATCATAAGGTATCACTTATTTTCAGCCAAATGGGACGAAATACCTATAATGCTTACCTTGCCCCTTTGTGAAAGTTTTTCTCTCACTTAAAATTAAAATTACTTAATTAGAGTTAATTGATGTATTAATATTTGAAAATACCGTAATAACATCAATTGCCATACAGTACAAGTTTTATAAAATTAATTTCAATTTGAGTAGATGAATAAAAATATTTTATTAACGATTGAAAATTTGAAAACTTTATATATAAGGAGAGTGTGAACTGATAGAAGGAACTGAAACCTAATCCAAAAATATTTAATAATTTTGTTGGTATACAAAAAATATTTAAAAATAGACTGTTTTGACTGATAAAATAATTACACAGGTTATTTTTGTTACATAGATTAATTCAACGAAAATCCAATTATTTGGTTGCGATTGGAAAGGATTTTTGTCATAATGTATAGTAATCTTTTAAACATATATGTAAATCTTGTAGTATTTTCATATGAAGCTTACCAATACGTACCAATTCAGCCATAAGTTTAAATATATCTGTTAAATTTAACATAGCAGATACAAAAACAAAGACTTATATACAAATACTGTTTATAGAAATTTTTATAATATTATTTAACGATATACCTTGATGAAAATGTAAACGTAAGCCAAGTAGGTAGCATATCACTTTCATAGGCCAATATTTTCTGGTTAATTATGTGAGAATAAACCTTATTATTAGATGTAATATTAATAAAATATGACTTTACGATACACAAATGAGTTTTCTATACTCATTAGACTTTTCTACATACATATGACCTCTCTTTCTCTCTCTCTTTATATATATATATATATATATATATATATATATATATATATATATGTTATAACATATTTATTAAAAAAAAACGCAACGGGGTTTATTATTATTATTTTATTGAATGATATTTAATTTCTATTTAAACAAAAAAAACTACTCAGGAACAATTCATAATTCTTTATTATAACAATTTTATTTCAACAGTTAAACAATAAACAATAAACAGAACAAAAATAAACTTAACAAATTTTAATACAATATACTAAACTCAATTTCTTTGATTTTTAGTTACAAGGTTTTTATACCCTAGGCTATTTTTAAGATCTCCTAATATCTCGGGGTTTATTTGCATGGGCTATATTTTTAACTCTGTTGTTAATTAAATAAATTTTGAAAAACAAGATTAAATTTAGAAAACACTTTTAATAAATAACTTCCTGATGGAAAAACTTAACAAATTTGGAATAAGCAAAAAGGCGAAACTATATGAACTGGATTATGTTCTTATTACTAACTATTAATTAATCACAAGATATTCTACTAATGTACAATTCTATTTCCTTATAATCTTAAAAGTCCATTAAAGTTTATTTATATAGCGCTATATACTCAACCTAATAAATATCGGCGAATGGCTGCTTGCTCACACATAGGATTCCGTTCTCTTTAAATTTTATATTTTACACACTTAAATTCGTTTTAGTTCCTTCAAATTATATTACTACTGTATTAACTCTTTAAATTCACTTATCCCTGTTTAATCTTGCCAAGTTTCTTCACAAAACTGTATAATTTTGACGAATTAATTCAAATTGAATTTTGACTGGTCATGGCAGGTCCGATCTCGTAGCGTCCCCACGCTTTAACTCGACTAACGCGTCCTGTTTCTTTTAAAAATTGTTTAAAATATGGCGGCTTCTCCTTCTTCTAAAACACATGTTGCTATAATTTAGTTCGATTTCTTCTCACTAGAGTCGACTGCAACTGACCTACTTCTTGTTTTACAGCTGTTGTAAACAACGAGACTGTTTACAATGGCGTTTTAATTTGGTTAAACTTACTGTTTCAACTTTCCGATCCTTAACAAACCTTCCAGTGTTTATTTATTTACTATTATTTGTGTGTGAAGTTTCTTTACTTTTTACTTCTGTAATTACTTATGCCCTATGTTACTAATATTTACAATTTTGTTTAAATATAATTATTATTAGATTATCTTGTTTTAATTTATTTGTTAGGTTATTTGATATAACAAATTTCCTCATGGATTTTACAGTTCAAATACCTTGTTTACATTTCTAGGCTTTTACCTAAATTTAGTTTCAATTTAATCTAACCAATCTTTTAATGAATTTCTTTTTAAATTTTGTGTGAGTTATTTCTAATTTATTTTTCCAATTCTTAAAGAACATTATATAGCCCATTCTATAAATGTTACAATATATATATTAAATATGGTGATATGTTTTCTTGTATATATAGTTAATAAATTTAAAATATTTCAAAAACAAGAATACTTTTAATGTATATATTTATTCAAAGCTTTTCGCCGACAAGATGCTGATACTTTTTTATCGGCGAAAAGCTTTGAATAAATATATTCATTAAAAGTAGTCTTGTTTTTGAAATATTTTTAATTTATTAAATATATATATATATATATATATATATATATATATATATATATAAAGTTTTTTTGTTTAATAATCTAAAACAACATAGAGATTAAAAATATTTGAATATAAATTAATAAATATTCTTGTATTTAAATAACGTATGTTGTTATATATATAACTTTTTTATGTACATTAGACGTTTCATGTAATGTTGCTATAATATCATTACTAACACTATCAGCTAAATTACAAGTGTTAGTTATCAATTATGAATATTTTTGCATACAGTTTACAAAATTAATTGTGATAAATATACACGAGAAGTTTTTCTTATAACTTTCATTATTTTAAGAAACAAAAATATATTATGGAACTTAATTTGTGTAAACAAGAATAATAAAATAGTAATTTTAAACATATATATATAAATACAACCAATCTCTTAAGCTACTAATGTAATGCAGTTGTATGAGTTCTATAAGCACATTAACCACTGTGAAAGTAATTTATTAAATATATACACCTGATGTACATTTCGGTTACAAGGAATTAGTATTTTAGTTATTGAAATATAGTGAATAAAATAATTTAAAGTGGTTTATATTTTTATTGTTTCTAATTAAACATTAATAAACACTTTCTCATGACGATAAATAATTAAATACAGTATTATAAGTTTTTTTTTAAATTCATATATGGTTTGTTATGATATTGTATTATTGTTAATGTATTTTAAACTCTTGATTCTTTCTATATTGATTATATTTCTTAGCCTTGATAGATACCTTACTTTTATGGATAGATAAATGAAAGTGTCACAGATTAAACCAACTACTCTCTTTGTCTCACAGTTTATCGACGTCCTAAGCCTTCTAATACTGACAACATTTCTGAATCTCTTGTTACAAATGTATTTAAAGCGTGTTGTTTGCCTTCTGTTCCTAGGATTATGCCAAACATCTTACCGGATTTCCGTCAGGATTATTTCCCTGTTCTTGTTGCTGTTATGTCTGGTGTTGTACGCGTTCTACAGTGCTTCCATTGTGACGTCATTACTCTCGGAAGCACCGCAGACTATCACAACTATCCCTCAGCTGACTGACAGTACGCTGGAGGTGGGGGTAGAAAGGATGCCCTATAGCATAGATTATTTCAAAGTGAGTTCAATGAATATATATACGAAACGTTTAGTGAAATTATTATGTTAATATTATTGTTATTAAATAACCATTGGATATGCCTCTACCCATGTAAATAATTAAAAATGTACTATTATTTCATCCGCTTTAAAGACTCCCAATAGAGGAATTCTTTTATTTATTTATTACATTCTCTTCTTTATGTACTCCCCTTCTTTGTAATTAAAACACAATTTTATTGCCAAGTCTATATGGACTCATATAAAGAAATGTTGTTCCTATGTTATAGTCATATAGACTACTTTATTTTGAGTATTCTGTTACTTATGGAATACCAGAGTTAGTTCACAAGAGCTTTTAGTTTGATCCCGCTCGATGTTACTGAACCCAGTTCATATACTGTATGCCCCAAAATAAACAGTACTGAAACGGTTGCGAGATTTAATTTCATTTTATTTTATTTTCATACTTTTACAAACACATACAAGTAAAAAGACGCTAAATCCGTTAGACTCGGTTATAAACATGCTCTATATGAGCTCCTTTTAATTTGAGGCAACACTCGCGCCGTTCTTGAAGGTTTTGCATCATTGAAAATACACGTTATTCAATTTCAGTACTGTTTATTTTGGCGCATACAGTATTTAAATAATAATATCAGGAAAGCTATCTACGTTCGGTTCTGAGTCCGATATTCTAAACATTATATTTCGCGTATGACGTGAATTATCATTTGGCAAAAGAATTTTCAAGCTTTTCCTTTTAATCCTAGAGAATGGATCCCTTTGCGTAAAAAACGGATGTTCTTAAGTCGATGCCAGCGCAATCAAAAGATTGCCTCTGTGATCTATGGATTGCCAGGACACTTACTGTTGGAACTGGGAATTGATGTATTTGCATAGTAGGCCTACATCCAAGTTGACTCCTGCTTGAGGCCAATGTCATTTTGGGAATATGGACTTAAAAATTTTCAAAAATTTGATGATAACGATTTTTCAGAAAAATGTCACAATCCATTGGATTACTCAGCTTAACCTCCAATATAACAGTTTTGGAGAAATTCCTTAAAGTAGCTTTAAATGTTTAAAGATTTCCGAAATTTTGATAACGACTTTTCAGGAAATTATTACTTTGCCCGTTGGATTGCTATGGTTAAAAATCCCCTATATAACTTTGGTGAAAAAACTAGAGTAGTTTCCATCAAAACATTTACAATTATATATATATATATATATATATATATATATATATATATAAATATCGCAATATGTATTCTTGTGTATTAATAAAGAACTAAGTCAAAATACAAATACAAGAAATACCTGATATATCAGTTTAATATTCCTGATTATGTTGGTACTGTTAGCCAACGAAAAGCTTTGAATTGTAAATTCAATTATAATTCTTGTATTTGTATTTTGACTTAGTTCCTTATATATATATATATATATATATATATATATATATATATATATATAAATATATATATATAAATATAAATATATATATATAAATATAAATATATATATATAAATATATATAAATATATATAAATATATATAAATATATATATATATATAAATATAAATATATATATATATATATATATATATATATATATATATATATATATATATATATGAAGTTAATATATTACTATTGTAAGTAATTTTATCCACCATTAAGTGCAATAATTTTACCTTGAGTGATGGGGCACCTTTCGGTCACTTGACCATTGTCGAATCACTCTGAGTGATTCACAGTGATTCTGAGTGATAACGCTGTTATACCGTCTGGAGTCCAATGTTTTATTTAGCTCAAAGTTTCAACACATAAAGGTTCTCACTCAGTTCTTCATTAAAAATAAATATAATTTTATTTATATACAGTTATACCTTCGTCTAAGCTAGACCTACTATGAGTATAGCATACTACAGTAAATTTAATTTTATTTATATACAGTTATACCTTCGTCTAAGCTAGACCTACTATGAGTATAGCATACTACAGTAAATTTAATTTTATTTATATACAGTTATACCTTCGTCTAAGCTAGACCTACTATGAGTATAGCATACTACAGTAAATTTAATTTTATTTATATACAGTTATACCTTCGTCTAAGCTAGACCTACTATGAGTATAGCATACTATAGTAAATTTAATTTTATTTATATACAGTTATACCTTCGTCTAAGCTAGACCTACTATGAGTATAGCATACTATAGTAAATTTAATTTTATTTATATACAGTTATACCTTAGTCTAAGCTAGACCTACTATGAGTATAGCATACTACAGTAAATTTAATTTTATTTATATACAGTTATACCTTCGTCTAAGCTAGATCTACTATGAGTATAGCATACTACAGTAAATTTAATTTTATTTATATACAGTTATACCTTCGTCTAAGCTAGACCTACTATGAGTAGAGCATACTACAGTAAATTTAGTTATATTTATATACAGTTATACCTTCGTCTAAGCTAGACCTACTATCAGTATGGCATACTACAGTAAATTTAATTTTATTTATATACAGTTATACCTTCGTCTAAGCTAGACCTACTATGAGTATAGCATACTACAGTAAATTTAATTTTATTTATATACAGTTATACATTCGTCTAAGCTAGACCTACTATGAGTATAGCCTACCAGAGTAAGTTTAATTAAACTCCTAAATAAATGAGAAAACTGTTGTCATTGAGTCAAAGATATTTATTTTTTTGGCGCACGTTTCGGCTAGATTGATTCCATTATCAAGTCTGTTGGGGTATATAAAAGAAAGTCCTTACTTTTAACATGCAAATGTGTGTTATGAGGAGGCAATATCAAACCCCCTACACTTCACTGAAGGCTACAGTAATGATGAAAGGAATGTTAGTAGAGATATAGCTCAAAGGAGTCATAGTTTAGTGTAGGAGTTTGATATTTTACCTCGTCATATTATACATTTGAATGTTAAATGTAAAGACTTTGTTTTTTATAACACAACAGGGTTGATAAGGGCAACGAACTAGGTGTCGAAATGTTGCAGTAATTAAAATAAATATTTTCTCTTTTATTTGATACTTAGTTCGAGTGCTTGAATAAACATTAATTAAGCTATAGCTTATAGTTTTACTAAAAAAACGACTTTAGTTAAAAAGTAATGTATACTCACAATATATAGCAAGAGAAGACGCAAGAAAAGCCCGTTTCGTATCTTGATACATCGAACAAGACGTGTAGTCGTGGCGGACCTATACGTACGAGTATGGCAGCGTGGCTCGACAGACAATGAGGTTGCGGATTCTCCCACCATTTCAAGTATCAAGTAGCAACTGCGCATAAAGTCTCTTGCTATGGCTCACGGCTTATAGTGCTTATATGAAATATTGTTGCCGTCTTTGTGTATTATAGTATTAAGAAACTTTGAGTATATTGCTCAGTCTGTCTTTTTAAATTACGTTTTTTGAATCTTTATGAATTTTAATTTCTAAATGTAGTTTCCAAGCCTATAATTGACTTTTACCGTCACTTCTATCTTCTTCCGTATCTGATGAGGAAAGATTGGCTTTCGAAACATGTATGAAAATAACATAATTTTATATACCTTATTTGTGGTATTTGAGCTATTTTACATATTTTCAGTTATAGTTTTCAACATATAAAATAATTGTTTTAATTAAAATAATAATTTTAAAAATTTAAAGTTGCTTAGAATTATTTTTGAATTTACTGAATAAACTATAACTAATAATTGCGTAACTAATTGATACTTTTGAACTTACTTGCTTACGCGTTTCGAAACAATCTTTTCATTTACGAAGCTGACACTCAGTTTCATAAATGAAACGATTGTTTCAAAACGCGTAAGCAAGTAAGTTCAAAAGTATTCACTAAGCTTTGCAATTATTACTTATAGTTTAAAAATTTAATTAAAATGTTTAATAACAAACTTAAAGTTACTAAGATTTTATCAAGTAGGTATTACAAGTTAGTTTAATTACTACGCACTAGAATGAGCACTAGTTGTCATTGCACACGATGTGATTTCAGTCTACAAAGGACCCGCTCTCCATCAGGTTGTACAGGACAAAGATAAAGTCTATGGGGAGATTCATACCCATTGCCGAAGGACTGGAAATGGTGCGAACTAAGGAGTTTGCTTTCTACGCTGACGACACTTCCCTCTATCGCCTAATTGATAAACTATTCTCCAATTCTGAATCTTGCAGTTTGACTGAAATAGAGCTTTTCCCGCCGTACCTCGTTTCACCACCTGTTCCGAAAAGATCACCCTTAAAGGATTATTTATCATTTGGGTGAGTGGTTCATGAATAATTTTGTTTCATTATTTTCTCATACTTATTATCCTGACAACAGTTAACAAACTGCATTGTGTGCTTTTCAAAAATTTCATTCCCAAAACTATAATTAGATGTTAGACATTAAACATCGTTGTTTTATCAGCCGCCATTGGTAAATCCTAGCATTATTAAAAAGATAAAAAAGCTATTTTTAAATTATAAATTGTTAAATTTACAAACTCATATTGATAAATAACTAAGATTTACAAATAAAGCTTAAAATTTATCGCAGTAAAATATATAAACTTGTTACTTGCAAGATAATAATAACATCGCAGTGAGAAAACGTAAGGTTTCGATTGATACATATTTGAAAACAATTATTGAGAAATACGCATAGTTTCATTCTTAAAGCTAACACTAGATGGGAATTAGACATTATATGGTAATGGTATCTGTCATTGGTAAATCTTAGCATTATTAAAAAGCTACTTTAAATTTAAAAATTGTTAAATTTACAAACCCATATTGATAAATAACTAAGATTTACAATAAAACTTAAAATTTATCGCAGTAAAACATATAAACTTGATACTTGCAAGATAATAATAACAACAATAAGAAAAACGCAAGGTTTCGATTGATACATAATTGAAATAAATTATTGCGAAATACACTAGTTTTCATTCTCAAAGCTAACACTAGATGGGCATTAGACATTATATGGTAATGGTATCTGTTATTGGTAAATCCTAGCATTATTAAAAAGCTATTTTAAATTTAAAAATTGTTAAATTTACAAACTCATATTGATAAATAACTAAGATTTACAAATAAAGCTTAAAATTTATCGCAGTAAAATATATAAACTTGTTACTTGCAAGATAATAATAACATCGCAGTGAGAAAACGTAAGGTTTCGATTGATACATAATTGAAATAAATTATTGCGAAATACACTAGTTTTCATTCTCAAAGCTAACACTAGATGGGCATTAGACATTATATGGTAATGGTATCTGTCATTGGTAAATCCTAGCATTATTAAAAAGCTATTTTAAATTATAAATTGTTAAATTTACAAACCCATATTGATAAATAACTAAGATTTACAAATAAAGCTTAAAATTTATCGCAGTAAAATATATAAACTTGTTACTTGCAAGATAATAATAACAACGCAGTGAGAAAACGTAAGGTTTCGATTGATACATATTTGAAAACAATTATTGAGAAACACGCATAGTTTCATTCTTAAAGCTAACACTAGATGGGAATTAGACATTATATGGTAATGGTATCTGTCATTGGTAAATCCTAGCATTATTAAAAAGCTATTTTAAATTATAAATTGTTAAATTTACAAACTCATATTGATAAATAACTAAGATTTACAAATAAAGCTTAAAATTTATCGCAGTAAAATATATAAACTTGTTACTTGCAAGATAATAATAACAACGCAGTGAGAAAACGTAAGGTTTCGATTGATACATATTTGAAAACAATTATTGAGAAACACGCATAGTTTCATTCTTAAAGCTAACACTAGATGGGCATTAGACATTATATGGTAATGGTATCTGTCATTGGTAAATCCTAGCATTATTAAAAAGCTATTTTAAATTATAAATTGTTAAATTTACAAACTCATATTGATAAATAACTAAGATTTACAAATAAAGCTTAAAATTTATCGCAGTAAAATATATAAACTTGTTACTTGCAAGATAATAATAACAACAATAAGAAAAACGCAAGGTTTCGATTGATACATAATTGAAATAAATTATTACGAAATACGCTAGTTTTCATTCTCAAAGCTAACACTAGATGGCAATTAGACATTATATGGTAATGGTATCTGTCATTGGTAAATCCTAGCGTTAGTAAATATACTAAGTCATTTTTAATGATTTCTTGAGCAACTGTGGCCTAATGTTTTAATATTTTAAATAACAAACTCAATAACCACAAAATAACTTTATTTAATCACTTGATGTACATTTCGGTTACCAGGTAACCATCTTCAGAAGTACTGAACAAAATTAATTTAATTTACAACGTAACATATATAGCAAAAAATATTGAAGTTATAAATTTATTGTTATTTTGTCTTAAGCATTGTCACTTAAAATCAGCTGTTATTTATTTAATCAATCAAAGAATCTAAATTATGGATAGGTCCTTTGTCACAATTCATTAAATTGTGTCTACATTTATATATATAAATACTTTCAAAAACATTTAATAAACTTATGTTGTTAACATTAAAAATATAGTTAATAAAAGATATATATATATATATATATATATATATATATAAATATCGCAATATGTATTCTTGTGTATTAATGAAGAACTAAGTCAAAATACAAATACAAGAATACAAGTAAATTCAATTATAATTCTTGTATTTGTATTTTAACTTAGTTCTTTATATATATATTTTACGTATATATATATATATATATATATATATATATATATATATATATATTTTTTTTTAATATTAAATAATATACACTAATTATAGGAATAATTTATTGAACAATACATTCAAAGCTTTTCGTTGGTTGACATTACCAACATCCTCAGGAATTACAATACTAAGAATGATAAAAAGACTTTTTATTACACAATAAATTATTCCTGTAATTAGTGTATATTATATAATCTTAAAAATAATTCTAACAGGAAAACATATTTGATATTTTGATATTTTTTATATATATATATATATATATATATATATTATAATTAAGGATGGGCCGATTCCTAAAATTTTCGATTCCGATTCCGATTCCGATTCTAAAATTTTCCTTTCGATTCTCGATTCTTTACTCGATTCTCGATTCTCGATTCTTTCAAGTTATATTAGCTTATATGCTAGTTCTCTAATAATTAATTTAGTTAACATCTTGGTCATATGGCAAAACCTTTTAAAAGTTCCGTTTTAATGTAATAGGCTACACAAAACCTTCAACCGTGAGAGTGATATCTGTCTATAATATAATTTATTAAGGTTAAGTTTCGGAGGAATAATACAGTGTTTCTGTTATCCGTCTATTCGCTCAACCGTCATGGCCACGGTTCCGACGGTGACGGTTAATCGAGTTTTTACTGTACTTTTTTGTGTTTTGTTCTGACATCTATAAATCAGTGGCAGTAAGACACGTGGGTGAGAGAGAGAGAGAGCAAAAGAGAGTATCGAACCCACTCTAGTGAGAGAGAGAGACGAGCGATGTCAAACGACCAGAAATGGTTACGATCTTGATTGCTGTTGCTTCATAAATAATAATATTTTCGTTTACTTTAATCATTTAATTCATTCAAATCAACTAATACATAAATAAGACATAGTTGGTAATTAATTATTTTTCCACACAAATATAATAAACTTTGTTTGGTAATAAATTACTCCACACGCATATTTTAATAGTTAACAAAATAGGAATCGGAATCGACACTTTTATGAATGAAGAATCGAGTATCGACGATTCCTCGATACCACCTAGAATCGACGATTCCTGGAATCGAGAATCGGAATCGGCCCATCCCTAATTATAATAAAGATGATTATTTTTTCTTGATTTGTTATAATTATTAAATAACTTCAAAAAGTTCATAATCAAGATATATTTTATTCAGCATTTACATTAATGCTGAAGCTTTTCGCCGGAGTATAGTTCCAGCATTCTCAAAGACTACTAACATGGTTTGTAAAATTATTTAAACATTACTCTAATTGATTGCACTATGTACATAAACCACTGATATCTTATTTCTTTAATCTATTTGCTTTACATTAAACGAACTATCTGTTTGATAAAATCTTAAATTCTATCTAAAACATGAAAAATTGTGTTATGTTTAGATTTAATTTGGGACTGTTCTTTAATAAGTATGTTGTTTAATTTATATTTGTAGATATATAGGTTTTCCACAACATTCATTTTCAAACCTTTATTAATATGTTTGATTAAATTCATATTTTGTATGTCTGGAAAACTGTGGTTATTTGCGATACAATGAGTGGCCATATTCAATGAGTGGTTTATGTACATAGTGCAATCAATTAGAGTAATGTTTAAATAATTTTACAAACCATGTTAGTAGTCTTTGAGAATGCTGGAACTATACTCCGGCGAAAAGCTTCAGCATAAATGTAAATGTTGAATAAAATATATCTTGATTATGAACTTTTTGAAGTTATTTAATAATATATATATATATATATATATATATATATATATATATATATAAATATATATATATATATATATGTGTGTGTGTGTGTGTGTGTGTGTGTGTGTGTGTGTGTGTTTGTGTGTGTATAGGTTACGTTGTAAATTAAATTAATTTTGTTCAGTACTTCTGAAGATGGTCACCTGGTAACCGAAATGTACATCAAGTGATTAAATAAAGTTATTTTGTGGTTATTGGGTTTGTTATTTAAAATATTATACTGTCATATTGATACATTTTAAGATTTACAAAAAAACCAAAGATTTATCAAAATAACGGAATTTCACAGTAAAATATATACGTTAAAAGTAAAAAACTTGCTACTTGCAAGATAATAATAATAATAATAATAATAACAATAATGGAAACATAACAAATATAACGTATTATTAAATCATATACAAACACATAACCTCAATAGGTTTTGGTGTATTTTATTTTAGATCAATAATTAATATTTTCTAATTTCAGTATTTTGGTAATGAGAGAGCGGGGCATCATACATCGTGAAACCAAAGTGTGGCACCCCCGCCAGCCTCAATGTGTGAACAAAAAGTTAGTTGAAAAAGTCAATCTGAAGTCTGTGTCTTTCGCCTTCACTGTACTCTTTGCAGGCATTGTAGCTTCGGTTGTGATGCTTATGGCGGAGCAAACTGTTTCTAGAAAAAGGTAAATATGTTTATATTCTAAATCTTCTAGTGTACAAAGTTGTGTCTACCTTAATAACCCGGTTGGACCACAAAAATCCCCATACAGTCCTCTTGCCACCTACGTCTCACATAATATAACTGGTGGAGAATTATCACCAAAATAATATCACTCAGTTGAAATAATCTCACACGTGTTGCAATTTTTTTAAAACATTCAACAAAATATACTAATAAATGAAAAGCTTGATAATTCTGTAATAAAATTTATTTTATGATTTAATTATACAAAAAAACTTAATGAAAGAGCAATGAGGTTTTATTTTGTGGGAAGTTTATCAATAAAAACTTCGGTTTATCAATTTGGTAGTATGGCTCCCAGGCGTACGTTTGGCAAAACGTGTGACCTGGAAATGCAGTAAGTCGTCAGGGTTTTAGCAAAAAAAACTCAGAAAAGTTTTTGCAATACCAAACCTAACAAAATATTATTTTTCAAAACTTTCAACTGTTGGGGCGTCAGGACCAAGTGTTATTTTTCATTCTGGGTTCCTGAAATCATTAGGCATCATCAGGTATATTTTTCCCCAATGTAGGGCTATATAACATTTAGAACGCTGATATTATTAATAATCAAAATTTGTGTATGTAAAAATGTTTTTATAAATAATAACAATATGTTTCTTTACAGGTATAAACACCGATTAGGAAAAAGAGTTGCAGTGAACTTTATAAAAAAACCGAATTTCATCAGAAGCATGTAAAGAAATGAAACTAGACATTTTCAATCACTAGATCCGATGGCTTGCAATCACTATATCTGATGACTTGCAATCATTAGATCCGATGGCTTGCAATCACTAGGTCCGATGGCTTGAAATCACTAGATCCGATGGCTTGCAATCACTATATCCGATGGCTTGCAATCACTAGATCCGATGGCTTACAATCACTAGATCCGATGGCTTGCAATTACTAGATCCGATGTCTTGCAATCACTAGATCCGATGGCTTGGAATCACTAGATCCGATGGCTTGCAATCACTAGATCCGATGGCTTGCAATCACTATATCCGATGGCTTGCAATCACTAGATCCGATGGCTTGCAATCACTAGATCCGATGGCTTGCAATTACTAGATCCGATGTATGCAATCACTAGATCCGATGGCTTGGAATCACTAGATCCGATGGCTTGCAATCACTAGATCCGATGGCTTGCAATCACTAGATCCGATGGCTTGCAATCACTAGATCCGATGACTTGCAATCACTAGATCCGATGACTTGCAATCACTAGATCCGATGACTTGCAATCACTAGATCCGATGACTTGCAATAACTAGATCCGATGACTTACAATCACTAGATCCGATGGCTTGCAATCACTAGATCTGATGACTTGCAATCACTAGATCTGATTACTTACAATCACTAGATCCGATGGCTTGGAATCACTAGAAGCGATGGCTTGCAATCACTAGATCCGATGTATGCAACCACTAGATCCGATGGCTTGGAATCACTAGATCCGATGGCTTGCAATCACTAGATCCGATGGCTTGGAATCACTAGATCCGATGGCTTGGAATCACTAGATGCGATGGCTTGCAATCACTAGATCCGATGGCTTGCAATCACTAGATCCGATGGCTTGCAATCACTAGATCCGATGGCTTGCAATCACTAGATCCGATGGCTTGGAATCACTAGATGCGATGGCTTGCAATCACTAGATCCGATGGCTTGCAATCACTAGATCCGATGACTTGCAATCACTAGATCCGATGACTTGCAATCACTAGATCCGATGACTTGCAATCACTAGATCCGATGACTTGCAATAACTAGATCCGATGACTTACAATCACTAGATCCGATGGCTTGCAATCACTAGATCTGATGACTTGCAATCACTAGATCTGATTACTTACAATCACTAGATCCGATGGCTTGGAATCACTAGAAGCGATGGCTTGCAATCACTAGATCCGATGTATGCAACCACTAGATCCGATGGCTTGGAATCACTAGATCCGATGGCTTGCAATCACTAGATCCGATGGCTTGGAATCACTAGATCCGATGGCTTGCAATCACTAGATCCGATGACTTGCAATCATTAGATCCGATGACTTGCAATCACTAGATCCGATGGCTTGCAATCACTAAATCCGATGGCTTGCAATCAATATATCCGATGACTTTGTAGTAAAGCTTGCAATACATAGTGACCATAAACACTGGAATGTGTTGATAACAAAACAAAAACTAGCGAGAGCATCGCTAATTCAACAAGCATCACACTGTATTCTTTTAGATCCCTCTAAGTAAGGTAAATCAGGGAGAAATGGCGCACATTTTTAAACATTTATATTCACAGTCCCATGTTGCAGACAAAATAAAACTAAGTAAATGTGTAGAGACTAGCTATATTTATGAAGTAAACACAATCTCACGCCTTGATCTTATACCACTTGAGTGCTGGAATGTTTTGTAAAGCATTACCTCGCGGCGTCTAACCCACCTGTAAGGGTGACATGCTGCATCTCAAAAACAAGCTAAACTCTGGTAAAGAAGGCTTCTTGTTTATTAAAACGTTTCAATAGATAAAATATAAAGTGATTGCACCTGTTATAGAGAAATATAACTGACCAATTATGATCGAGTTAGGTAGGCTACAATTAATCTCACGTAGATAAAATCAAAACATATAATCAAGTTTACCTTAACTAACAAAAATAAAACTTAAAATAATAAACTACGGTAACTTATAAATAGGCTAATGGTGAACTCTACACCAATTTATACAACTTCGGCCTAAATGAAAATATACAACAGAAAATTAGAGCACATGAAACCTAGAACCTAACCTATTTATAGCCTATAAATACGTTGGTACACTTAAACGCTATATTAAGAAATTAATCAGATTTGTTCCGTCTTCGCGACAAGAATCAACACAAAATATTTCGAAAATAGTACAATCATCATGTAGCTATGATTTGCAGGTAGTACAACACAACCAGTCACATGTCTTCTTTGTAATATTGTAGGGCTCACCACACTGCTCGCAGATGTCCAACGAATTTGTTTTTGGACTAACTTTAGACCTATCTATTTTAGCTTTTTTAGATTTAGAGAGTTTGTATCTTGCCCTTTGGCTGCCGCTAGGAACATCCTAGGTAGGTTCATTGTCAGAGTCAGAAGAGAAATCATAGAAATTCAATCTCTCCTTTATTTGCTCAGACCGAACAAAGTTTTCTTTCAGTCCTTTTTTAAAGTCTCCTTTACGTTTTTCATCTAATCTCTTTTTAAGGTAGTTTCTGTCATCGACAGAGATAAAAACAACTGCGCCTTTATTAGCATTTTTTCTTGAATTTTCTTCCTTTAGCTTCGGGACAGCAGAAATTTTGGTTAAACATTTTGTTAGATTCTCCTCTTGATCAGGTTTAATGATGTCTTTGCAGCAACACGTTGTAGGTTCGACGATTATCTAAGACGATGCAGGCACACCAGTAGTCTCTCGGTAGGATTGGGCAGGCGTAGTCTCCGGCTGGGTTTTAACAGGTTCTAATTTATCCGATATGGAGTACAAGTAATCTGGGATTTAGCAAGCATTTCGGTTTATGGGAAAGATCCTAGTGGCCGTGAAACCACTTGTACCATTTCCTACAGAGTATTTATAGAATGCAAACGAGAAACAATAGATTTGAAACATTAAAAAAAAATATTTTATAGATAAACTAAAATCATTCATTACGTATGGCAAGTATCCCGTAATAGAAAAGTGCAACATGCATGCTGAAAGTATCTGGGGAAATTATATACAGGAAAGACGCCAGAGCTAACAGGTCCTTGGCTTTGACTGTTAAGATGGCGAAATAGATCAAGAACATTCGGAACAAAAATTATTATCCAGTGATTTAACGATAGTCGTGAATGTAGTTTGAAGTGAAATAACTTTGAAGCCAAAGCAACAGACTTGCCTCAGTAAAAGCACTAAAAACGTTGTAAAATCAGAGAAACTGATACAAAACCACTTAACTTATTCTTTAGACTACTGTGCGTCTAAAGTGAGCATCAATAGACATTCTGCTGGCATTTGTCAAAACTAAGGGAGTGCGCAGTCTATCCCGGATGCGGCAACTCTCCCGGGTTCACCTTATTAAATTTTACGTTGTTGTACAAATATTGAAAACATTCCTAACATTTTCTGTTTTGGTGTTTTGTTGTATTCATCCACATCCGCCTTAAATATTTAAAAAGGTTTCTCTAAAAAATATTTCGCTTCTTACATTGTCAATGAAGCGGTCTCGAATCTTTGTATGTACGAATTTTTCATCCCATTATTTAAATTATGTATCATAAAATTAAATTAGTTTTTTACAAATCACACTGTGTCATACAGAACAAGAGTAGAAGTAGAATTACAACAAACAGATAACAAACGTTACTATTAATCGGTTTTATAATATAATGTACTAAAAAAAGCTTTAAAGAATAAGGATTTAAAAAACGATTTAAACAAAAATTTTATAAATTAAAATCTTACTAAGGTCAACAAAGACAATTTGAATTTTTGTTAATTTTTACTAAACAATTACAATAATTATAAATAATGTAACATAATCTATGCGTTAAAACAGCTGTTCTACCACATGACCTATAACATAAAATCAGCTGTTTTATGATATCATTTTTTATCACTTACTTTAAGCCAAACGGGAGGAAATAACTATAATGCAGGCAAAGTTTTCAAATCTGAAAAGTTTTTATCAAATATAAAATTAAAATTAATTATTGTATTACAACAAGTGTCATACTTACGAGTATAAAGAAATGCATTTGAACTTGAGTGGATGAATAAAAAGTATTTCAATAACGACAGAAAATTTGAACTATATATATTATATTTGAATAAATAGTAGCACATATGATTTAATTTTGTAAAATTATTAGATAATTATTTCCCTGAAGATGCTGGTACTATTTTATCGGCGAAAAGCTTTGAATAAATATATTCATTAAAAGTATTCTTGTTTTTGAAATATTTTTAATTTATTATATATATATATATGATGAATAGTTATAATCTGGAGTACATCCGTTCATTCTGCAGTGCAAACAATCGCAGTTCCGACGTTTCGCTAGAATCTCATCCAGCATTAACGAGGTGAACCCAACAACAGTGACTAGCTATTCTACTGTTGTTGGGTTCACCTCGTCATTGCTAGATGAGATTCTAGCGAAACGTCGGAACTACGATTGTTTGCACTGCAGAATGAACGGCTGTACTCCAGATTATAACTATTCATCATATTTTTCCATCCATGAAGGAATACGAACCAGCATATATATATATATATATATATATATATATATATATATATATATATATATATATGTATATATATATATATATATATATATGTATGTATATGTATATATAAGTGTGTGTGTGTGTGTGTGTGTGTGTGTGTGTGTATAGAAAATTTGAACAAAATATGCGTAAAAAAATGTAAAGTAATAGAAAGAATTGAAAACGTTTTATAACATATAAAATGAAACAAATTTACAAAAAACAACTTATAAACTTTAGGTAGTTTATAAAATGAAAATGAATATGTTTCTTTGGCTAAAATGTTTCGACTCTTATTGTTATGAGATGGGCAGGTTTTCCTGAACTCAAGGAAGTGTGCGTAAGGAAGCCTAACATATGGGTCAACTCAGGTTAAGGAGTTTATTGCGGCGGAGCGGATTTTAAAAATGTACCAGCAAATTGGTCGTTATTCTTCGTTAACTTGCTTAAACATTCATTTACCTTCATTTGTTGCGTGTGAACATGAATCAGAGAGGAATTGTTACTTGCTGTTTACCTACTATTTGCTATTCCTCAAACATTTGTCACTAAAAACAAATTAAAAATTAAAACTATTTAACCTAAACAAATTTCATAAACAAGAATATTTGATTTTACTTTATACATTTATTACAAGCTGAAGCTTTTCGCTCATGAACAATATCAGTATTTTCAAAACAACCTATTTATTATCGTAAAGTTTTGTGACTACATTACAACTCTTGACTATATATATATATATATATATATATATATATATATATATATATATATTATATGAGCAATAATATTTCATAATGCAAGAATTGTTTTATTTTATATAATATATATTATATAAACTTTGTTTTGAAATATTTTTTAACCATGTATTTTATTAAAACGTATCACCATATTTAACACACGTATATATATATATATATATTAAATATGGTGACATGTCTTTTTGTAATATAGTTAATAAATTAAAATATTTCAAAAACAAGAATACTTTTAATGAATATATTTATTCAAAGCTTTTCGCCGATAAAATAGTACCAACATCTTCAGGAAAATAATTATGTAATCATTAGAATAGATAATTATTTTCCTGAAGATGCTGGTACTATTTTATCGGCGAAAAGCTTTGAAAAAATATATTCATTAAAAGTATTCTTGTTTTTGAAATATTTTTAATTTATTATATATATATATATATATATATATATATATATATATATATATATAAAGAACTAAATCAAAATACAAATACAAGAATTATATTTGAATTTACTCTCTCTCTCTCTCTCTCTCTATATATATATATATATATATATATATATTATAACTTAACTTTTGTTATAATTAAATTTATTTTAAATGTTATTTATTTACCTTACTTATTAATGTCACACCTTCAGGTTTATAAAAGAAATAACAATCCTATCAATTTTTAAACATCACTTGCATTTATTCTCTTCAATTAACTCTACACATTATTCCAAATTTATATTAATATTTTGCAGTGACAGGATTGATATATTAACTAAATTTACAATGATAAAAGGTGGACTTCTGAGGCTTTAGATTTCTAATAGAATAACATAGATAAAAACAGTATTAAAATTTTATTCTTGCTCTCGGGGTCGCTATTACGGAAACTTTGCATTTATATTAGAAATGGCGAAACTAGAATATTTTTTATAAATTTGAATGAAATTAAAATTTGTTTTGAACTAAAAGATAGATGTCTGTTGCTACACTTATATTTAAATAATACTTATTGTTCTGAAGAGTCCCTGGAATCCTGGCTTTGTTCACTTCAGCGCTTACACTTGACACACACAAGAACTTACTTTATATTTCTAAAAAAAACTTTTACGTCGCACTTTTTAAAATTTACTTATAAAAAAACTCTTTACTTAATTTAATCAATTTCTCCCTTTACAACACTTCCATCTTGGTCTCCACCAATCCGTTTTCCTCTGAGACTCTCCTCCGATCATTTAGTTTTTATTAAAAATCTAAACTTTCCCACTACTACCAACACGTTCTTTGTAAGTTTCCCACAGTTCTACAATTAGCTAAACCTAACGGTACACGGTTATTTTCCCAGGCTATATCGGCCGCTGGATTTCCCGTCTTAACAAACTTTGGACCCTTTATTGTCAATTTGCCGGACTCAACTTATAGCTTTCCTGGAAAGGATAATGACATGGTACCTGCTTTGTCCCCACTAGAAAACTATGTGTGTCTTTTTTTTTTTAAATCCTATAAATAATCATTTATTTTAGCAACTAACTTAATCTAAAGCCTCGTACTTTATGTTATAATATATATATATATATATATATATATATATATATATATATATTTATATTTATATATCACTTACACTAACGTGTACTTAATGAAGAATCTCACTTGGTATATATACGAGTTAACTTTAAAAGACTAATTATGGTCTCTTCATTATCGAGGATCAACTGATATTCAGGTGTCATACGTTTCAGTTGATAATGAATACACCATAATTAGTCTTCGAAAATTAACTCGTATATATACTAAGTAAGATTCTTGATAAGTACATTATAATGTAAATGATTAGTGAATGCAAGAAAACTGTGTTGCAACGTTATAAATATGTATATATATATATATACATATATATATATATATATATATATATATATATATATATATATATATATATATATATATATATATATATATAGAGAGAGAGAGAGAGAGAGAGAGAGAGATACATAGGATATATAATACTTTTATATAATAGTAAATTAGTATAATAATAATCAATTATTTTAAAAATACACTGAGCATATTCACATTTAAACAATTATTGTGTAAATATATTTTTTAAAAATAAAATATATAATAAAAAACCTTTTAACTTTATTATATTTTGCACATCACTTCACAATCGATTTTACTATTATTTGAAACTGATTTAATCTTAGCTTAATAACTTGATCTTCATACTAATATTTTAAAGGTCTTTTAAAATCTTCGTTTTATACTATATTAAGATAAAAGGAAAATCGAAATATTATTTTAAGTGATTGTGTAAGTGGCATTTATTAATGATCAGGTGTTCCAATTACCAGAAGTTTCAGGAGGCAGTTTAAATAAATAAAATTACTTATTTTTCTGGATGATGTAATTTGAGTTAAAAATTGTCGCTTTATTCTGATATAATGTGTCAGGTGTTTCATTACTGGGCTGTAATTCTAATCTTTCCTAAAATGTTTCTTGTTACTTGTTTAGTAAAACCATTTGGCTCTGTTCAGTCGCAAATGGAAACCTGGACCGAAATGATAAATTTGTAAAACATCGTTAATAAACTAGTGAAGACGTAAGCTACCTCTTCTTAAGGTAGCACGTTTTGTTTGTTTAAAATGAGAGTGTCAGAAAGTGACAAATACTCCGTCAGAACATCTTTCTCCGTCTTGGAGATGCTACGTGCAACCTAATGTATCAACGTGTTTCGGCAATTGTGTTTTCCTTGGAAAGTTTTCATTACTTGTTTAACTTTGCTACAGTGTTTGTTTTATAAACGTTTCTCTGAGACGGACTGGCATAAGAATGCCTCCAGGGCTCTAAGAGTTGTTTTACAGTCCTTAATGCGTCTACGGACTTTGTTCAACGCGAGGGTGAAGTAAAATGTACAAAATAATTTATTAAGGTGATGTATTATTTAAAGTAGGGAATTTAAATACTTTGTGAGGAAGTAATATTTAAAATTTTTCCCGTTAGATTTTTTCGTCCATGATGTTTGTTTAGAAACGGGTGGTGTAGTATATGGTGAGGTCGATGAACTTTGAATCTATATCTTGTGTATGTGTGTGTGTGTGTGTGTGTGTGTGTGTATGAGAGAGAGAGAGAGAGAGAGTGAGAGAAAGAGAGAGAGAGAGAGAGAGAGAGAGAGAGAGAGAGAGAGAGAGAGAGAGAAAGAGTGTGTATGTATGTGTTGTTGTGAGTTTTGAATTGAGTAATTTAATAAATTATTCTTGTATTTGTATTTCTCTTATTTTTTTCATTGTTACTCATGCATACATATATTAATATACATATATATATATACACACACACACACACTCATATATATATATATATATATATATATATATATGCATATATATCATATTCTATGTAGCCTTTGTGTACAATATATTATGCATGTATATTTTAATACATTTAACGTTATATATTTGTAATTATATATATATATATATATATATATATATATATATATATATATATATATATAATAAGTTTTCTTGTATAATAATTTAAAACATAGGTTATTCAAATACAAGAATATTTATTATTTTATATCCAAAGCTTTTCATTGGCAAACAGTACCAACATCATCAGGAATGAAAATTACAATCAATGTAATTGTAATTTTCATTCCTGATGATGTTGGTACTGTTTGCCGACGAAAAGCTTTGGATATAAAATAATAATTATTCTTGTATTTGAATAACTATGTTGTTTTAAAATATATATATATATATATATATATATATATATATATATATATATATATCCGTTCATTCAGAATGAACGAATATATATATATATATATATATATATATATATATATCCGTTCATTCAGAATGATCGAATGTACTCCAGATAGTAACTATTCATCATATTTTTCCATCCGTGAAGGTATACGTATCAGCATATATATAATATATAATCGACAGTGTTGCTTCTACTATTGAGACTGTACGAAGCTATAGAAGATGGAAATATATTGCATTAGTGAGAAACTTGGAATTGATTTTTAAATCACGGGTCACGCCTTTCTCTGATTTCCTTTCAGTTATGCCAGTTATATCTTTATCACACCTGGGTAAAAGTCGATCATGTTGGAAAATCCTCGCTACATATTAGCAAGTAGATTTGCCTCAAGCGGATTTGTTTCTAAACAGGTTAAATAGTGTAAAGTATTAATCACATGAAACCTCTTTGCGACAAAACCTGTTTATTTAAACCCTTATGTACACTTTAATTGCAAAGCAACCATCTTCAGGTGACTGTTCAGAGTGACTGTTATTAAAAGGCAATTCTTGTAATATTTTTCCCTGAAAATGGTTACTTTACAATCGAAACGTACATAAGGATTCAATTAACCAGTGTTTGTGGTTAAGAGGCTATACTTATTTACAGTAAAAAAATCCACGTCACAGTTGCGGCAAGCTGTTATAGAACACTTGTTTGTTTCCCGCCAAAATTACCTAATTAATTCTAGGCAGTGAAATGTATCCTTGGGGGAATAGGTAAATAGCCCACGTGGTCACTTCCTGGTTTAGGCTATGCTTACTTGTAGTTAAAAGTTTACTTTAAGCTCCAGCAGACGTGGCCTATAGCGGGCTTACTATTGTTTATGAAAATCATGATTTTATAACCTCCAAAACCGTGTAGGAAATAAGAAGGGGCCCGACACCGCCACCTGTTGCTAACTTGACCCTCTCCTGTCATTACAAGAAATACTCAAGAAACATAACAAAACTTGCATAGCTATTACCAAAGGTAAAAACACATCCGATTTTGTTCCTACAGACGATGCTTTGAATGAGCATATTAAAAGGAGTTTTTAAAAGATTGAAGTACGGGTGGGGAACAAAAATATTAGACCAACTGATTGGGGGTGGAATAATATTGAGTATCCTTGCATCCATCAAAACGCAGAAAATGCCTGCGACACGAGAACTGTTGCAAAAGATATCGTGAGATTGCTGTAGAGTTGGGCTATTTTGCAACTCAATTTGTGGATGCTCCGGTGAAAACTGCCTAAAATAGTTTTCCCATAACAGACAAAAAAGAGGAGGTCCATAGCGATATTTGTTCTATAGGTAATTTTTAATTTTAAATTTATGTTGTAAAATATTAAAAATCCGTTTGTTGTACAAATAAATCAAAATAATTCATCTATAATACATATAATTATTATTATTAAAAACCTAAATTAAATCAATTTATTATCTTGCGTAAGCACCTTATAAGGGTGGTTTAAAAAGGCTGAAAATCTAATTGAAATTTAAGTACGTTGTAAAGGATGCAAACATATGAATAAAATTTGAATTTAATTGTAATCAAAATAACATGAAAATATCAGTAAGGATATTTTTAAAATTTTGTAATAATAAGGGTATGTAATTAGGGTTGAAACATTTTGGTAAATCACAAATAATGAAACAAAGTATCATACGATAATCACTAAACGTTTCATTAACGCAATAAAAGCATTAATTTATATTTTATTAAGATTTTGAAGTAAGGGGTGGTTTTTACCCCTAAGAATAATGAGGGCACATCGACGTAGGGTAGATTTTGAAGTGAAGGGCAAGTAGAACCTAATTCCAAAATTTCAAGAAAATCGATGCATTAGAACGGAATTCCGAGGTAATACTAAATTTTACCTTTACTGGCTGAACTACAAGTAGTGAGAGAATAGTAAAAAGTTAGGTTTGGCATGTACTACCCAATCAAAAAACATTTTCCAAAATTTTTTAAACCTAAGTAGCAGACATTTCAACTGGATACTAAACGAGTAAAATATTTTAAAGTTAAGTACTACCCAATCTTAAAACATTTAAAAAAAATTTCATACAAAAGTAGTAATAGCATTACTATTGTATATTTAGCTTGTAAAATATTTTTCGGTTATGTATTAATCGTTCCGAAAATATTTTTGTGAATTAAAATATGTACAAATGAATACTGTAAAAAAAGTTTCATTATGCATTATCTATTCTAAACAAATTTTTTAAAATATTTTAAAGAATTGAAAGTAGCATTAAGATTGCCACTGGATGTATTGCTTGTAAAAAGTATTACAGTTATGTATTCACCATCCTAAAAATATTTTGTAATTAAAATATGTAGAGATGAAGCGGTAAAAAACTGACCATTTATGCAATAACTATTTTAAAATTCTTTCAAAACTGTGTAATTACATTACACACAATATTTAGCTTGTAAATGGTTTTTCAGTTGTGTATTGACCATTCTGAAAATATTTTTGTTAATTAAAATATGTAGATGAAGAATCCTGTAAAAACAGTTCAGTTATGCATTAACTATTCCAAAAACCTTTTAAACATTCAAAACTAAGTGCAGTGTTACATTACACCAACTATTTAGCTTGTAAAACGTTTCTCAGTTATATATTGACTATTCTGAAAATATTTTCGTAAATTAAAATATGTAGAGATGAATCTCATACGAAAAACCGTTCGGTTATCCATTAACTACTCCAAAAACATTTGGGTGGTACAATTTTAAAATGTAACTTGCATTGCCAAGCTAACCTAAGTAGCATTGGCATTACTATGGGATATTTAGCTTGTAAATGGTTTTACAATTATGTATTAACCATTCTCAAAATATTTGTAAATTAAAATATGTAGATATGAGTTGGGTTGTAGCTCTATGGGTGTAGCAAAGAAGTGATTTGTAGGGGGGGGAAATATCAGATGTCAAAAGAATCACTAGGAAATGATCACTCGGGGGTCTCTGAGGATGTTGAGTCTATTCCCGTCATTGAATGTCAACCGGAATGCACGAGCGGGGTTTTACGGGAGTAGCTGAGGGAGTAGCAAAGGGGCAAATTGAACTAAGATTATCAGAATCCACAAAATCTATAAAATGAACTGGGGGTTTTAACGGTTCTGAATCCTTTGCTGTCATCTAAAGCAACCGAGGTTGCGTGGATGTGGCTCCACTGGAGTAGCAAAGGGGGGTTTTGAGCTAAAAATGTCAGATGCCAAAAAAAGTCTAGAAAATTATCACTGTGGGTTTATTGAGGGTTCTGAATAAAATCCCATCATCTAAAGCCAGCGAGGATTCATGGGAGTGGCTTCATTGGAGTAGGAAAGGGGTGAATTAAGGGGGAAATGACAGATAACAAAAAAGCTAGAAAATTATCACTCTAGGGTTTTTAAGGGTCCTGATTTTTATTGCCTTCTTTCTAAAGCCAACGAAGATACATGAGTGTGGCTCCACGGGAGTAGCAAAGAGGCGGATTGAGCTAAAGATGTCACGTGCCAAAATATGTTAGAAAATGATCACTCTGGATTATTTGAGGGTTCTGAATCCAATGAGGTCAAAGCTAACTGTGAGGTGAATTCACAAGTGTAGCTCTACGGGATTGATAAGAGGGAATTGAGGTAAAAGTGAAGGAATCAAACAACCTGCTACGAAATGAGCTGACTCGAATAAAACCCCTTTATTTACTGTTATACATGATTTTTATTTCGCTTATTGTCAACAGCCGTCAAACTATTATGGATTACTATTAGGATGGTCATCTAAAGCCAACGAGGATGCATGGTTGTGGCTTCATTGGAGTAGCAACGCAGTGAATTGGGGGGGGGGATGTCAGATGCCAAAGAAGCTAGAAAATGATCACTGTGGGTTTTTAGGGCTCTGAATCCAATCCCGTCACATAAAGCCAGCGAGGATGCTTGGGTGTGATTTCATTGGAGTAGCAAAGGGGTGAGTGGGGGGGGGGAATGTCAGATGCCAAAGATGCTAGAAAATGATCATTGTGGGTTTTGAGGGCTCTGAATCCAATCCCGTCACATAAAGCCAGCGAGGATGCATGGTTGTGACTTCATTGGAGTAGCAAAGGGGTGACTGGGGGGTGGGGAATGTCAGATGCCAAAGATGCTAGAAAATGATCACTGTGGGTTTTGAGGGCTCTGAATCCAATCCCGTCACATAAAGCCAGCGAGAATGCATGGTTGTGACTTCATTGGAGTAGCAAAGGGGTGACGGGGGGGGGGAATGTCAGATGCCAAAGATGCTAGAAAATGATCACTGTGGGTTTTGAGGGCTCTGAATCCAATCCCGTCACATAAAGCCAGCGAGGATGCATGGGTGTGACTTCATTGGAGTAGCAAAGGGGTGACTGGGGTGGGGGGGAATGTCGGACGCCAAAGATGCTAGAAAATGATCACTGTGGGTTTTGAGGGCTCTGAATCCAATCCCGTCACATAAAGCCAGCGAGGATGCATGGTTGCGACTTCATTGGAGTAGCAAAGGGGTGACTGGGGGGGGGGGGGGAATGTCAGATGCCAAAGATGCTAGAAAATGATCACTGTGGGTTTTGAGGGCTCTGAATCCAATCCCGTCACATAAAGCCAGCGAGGGATGCATGGGTGTGACTTCATTGGAGTAGCAAAGGGGTGACTGGGGGGGATGTCAGATGTCAAAGATGCTAGAAAATGATCACTCTGGATTATTTGAGGGTTCGGAATCCAATTAGGTCACAGAAAGCTAACTGTGCTGTGGATGCACAAGTGTAGCTCTACGGCATTGGTAAAGGGGGAATTGAGGTAAAAGTGAAGAAATAAAACAATTTGCTAGGAATTGAGCTATGACTCGAATAAAACACCTGTTATACATGATTTTTATTTCGCCTATTGTCAACGACCGTAAAATTATCATGGCTTAACAACAGTCAGCTTGAATGGAAAATGACAACTTTACCGTTTCCCTATAGTTTATGTACAGGATTTATGTATGCATATACAATACATACATTTAACTCATTGAAGCTTCAAGTGCAAGTACATACACACTTTATATTTAGTTACTCATAAATGTTAAATATAGTTTATAGATTCCATAAAGTTACACAATACACCCTTTACATCTGGCGGATAACATGGAAGCAAACGTCTAAGCAATGGTTAACTTTGTAACAAGTCTAGTTGGCTTTAATGGTATTTAGAGCATTAGTCACTAGAACATACAAGTGAATGCGGAGTGGCTGTCGGCTACGTTCCAAACTAATATCACAGTCCGTACCATTTTACGTGACAAGCAAGTAACATTATGTCCAGTAGAATACCAGTATCTTCTGCCAGTATTTAGGTCAGTTAAAATATCTTTAAAGTTAGTTTCATAAAGTTAAACAAGTTTTAATTTTAGAAAACCTACTTTAATTAGTTAGAATCGGAATGGTTATGACAAAATTATTAATAAAAATATTTTAGCCTAATATCTGTTAAACAAATTAACATATTATATTATATTATTATTACATTATTATATTTTTCTTTAAAAAATGCTTTTGCCGTAGCTACGGAATTTAATATTTTAAAAATCGATATATTTTGATAGATTTAAGTGGCTGCATGAACCTCTACAATAGCAAAATTTAACGGTATACTTTTATGGTATAGCTTAACTTCCTTATAAATTTACTTAGTCGCTTGTTAATGGATAATAAATGAATTCGCTCATATTGTCATGTAAATTGTTACCTCCAAAGTTACAAACTTAGCGTCGTCCCCCATTTTGTCATAACTTTATAATATATCAATATGTCATCGCTTTAGGTTGATGTGATCAATCATGTCCCGCCCTTAAAGTTGCCGCACCTAGATTGCTTTACCAGGCGATACTGCACAGTGTATAATAAACGCATTAAATGACTCCAATGTAAAGGTTACTGGCGCTCCGTTGAATAGCTTTCATACCATTTCAAAACATGGTACTTACACTCTTTCCCTTTAGCTTTTGGACTTTTTAGCGTAGTTTTATACATATTTAACATTATTTTATATATATATATATATATATATATATATATATATATCGCAATATGTATTCTTGTGTATTAATAAAGAACTAAGTCAAATACAATATTGTTTAATATTCCTGATGATGTTGGTACTGTTAAAGCCAACGAAAAGCTTTGAATTGTAAATTCAATTATAATTCTTGTATTTGTGTTTTGACTTAGCTCTTTATATATATATATATATATATATGAATGTATATTTGTATGTATGTATGTATGAGCCTTCTGCATTACTACACCACTGATCCGATCGCCATGAAACTTTGGGAAATTGTTGAGTACATTCCTGGCAAGGTTTCTAGCGACAAATGTTTTCCAATATGTAATTTTTAGGTGGTGAAATAGCATTATATATTATTTTCTATCTCATCTTATGATATTTCATTGAATTTATTTCAAATTTTGGTTGCTAGGCAACACTCAATAATCAAAAATTATTTTTCATCACATTTCAAATAATATACAAAATATTGTATATCCAAATGCACTTTAATAAATAACATTCAATCAAGAGCTATTATTGTCACACGTTTACTCGATCGATTCCTATAAGTTCAGCTATTATTATAGTAATAAAATACTGAATTAAGCTTAGCTTATGTTAACACGCCATTAAATCCATTTTGGGAGATACGAAGTTCGCCGGGTCAGTTAGTATATATATATATAATGTATATATATCTTGTTGAAATTTTCAATCATTATTAAAATACTTTTTGTTCATCCCATCAAGTTAAAATACACTTTTTTTTTAAACTAGTAGTAAATGAAACTTGATGTTAATACAGTTTTATTAAATGATAACTGAATTATTAAATTTAATGAAATCGTTTTGTTTTACACGGAAAACAATTTTTGCAAAAGGAGCAAGGAATGCAATATAGTTATGTCGTCCCATTTCGCTTTAAATAAATGAGAACATATAACTTCATAAAACAGCTGATTTTATATTATAGGTTATTTGGTAGAACAGCTGTTTTAACTCATAGGTTATGTCACTTTATTTATATTAATCGTATTTATATAATAAATCGTAACTAAAATAAAAAGATTCTTTTTTTACCTAAGTAGAAATTGACTTAAATTTTTTCCTGTTTTTATCACTTGTTTAAAGTTTTTTATTCTACTTTTCAATCCTTTGCAACTGCTAAGGTATATCTAACAATGTGGGAGTGGGTCCGTGGGATTGCAGCTTTAAACCGATTTGTCCTCAGACATTTACGAGTTGGGAATCAATGATTTATAGCGATGAGCAAAACACAAACCTTCAATAATGAAATAATTTTACTCAATAGGCTGAAGTAGAAGTAAATCTGTCAGTAAATTTTGGCACCGTAATATTATTTCACTCTATTTAGGATAGGGTAATTTAAACAGGAGAAATGCACTGGTACAGTAGCGGGGTACACTCATTGCATATTCTATCCCAGAATACATGTAAATACAATTAACTAACATAAAACCTAGATCTAATTTGGCTCTACTACGTGAAATACCGCTTTGCATGTTTAGTTAAATTTAATTAAAATTTTAATTTAGTTCTGTAACTGTCAGCTACGCGAAATAAATAATGATTTAATTTGGAATATTCTGATAGTTAAAAAGAGAATACTGAAATTATAATATTAATTTAATTAGTTGAAGGGAACATTAGACAATAGTATTTAGCATAGTGTTGATTATCCGGTGTTTAGTGACGTCATGGATTCCAAAAGACTTTAACGTTAAGGTATACTGCATTGCTATAGCGAGATACTGAAAATAAAAATCCGGATCAACTTTCTTGAGAAAAGACGATAATGGTAAAAAATATGTTAAAACAATCTTTGAAAAACGATTAGAGATTATTTTGTTATTTAAATTAGAAAATCAAGTGAAGACGATTTCTTACGCAAAGTTTATATTTGACAGTTCCTATTTCCATAACTGAATAATGTATCAGCAGCTTCTTTCTGAATACGTCCAGACCTTTTTTCTCCTTATTTGCAAGTTTTAATAGCATCGCCGCCTCAGTAGAGAGATTGGTCAATCAAATTGTTTCATGATACAAGTGATTCAGTAATTGCATGAATTATTTATCTATTTAAAATAAAAATGTAAAATATTGTACATTTTACTGTTGAACTGATTAAAACCCTTTTAAAGAATTTATTTATTTGTTTATTGTGTACAGTAAAAGAAGTTAAAAACTTTATTGCTTCGACGAAACTAATAAATAAATTGTTTGAAATATTTTTCAATTGCGTCTATTAGTTCACACCCTACTTATATATGTATATATATATATATATTGATTGAATAATTCAGTCGTTAATAAAATATATTTTATTCATCCACTCAAGTTAAAATACATTTATTTAAACTCGTAGTGGACGACAATTGATGTTAATATAGTTTTTTCAAATAATAATTCCTCAATCAAATTTGATGGTTAATTTTAGTTTTATTTGTGAGTAAAATTTTCACAAAAGGGGCAAGGTATGCAATGTAGTTATCACGTCCCATTTAGCTTGAAATCAGTGATTATGTATGATTTCATAACAGCCGATATAGGTTATGTGGTAGAACAGCTGTTTTAACGCATATATATATATATATATATATATATATATATATATATATATATATATATATATATATAAAGAACATAAGTCAAAATACAAATACAAGAATTATAATTGAATTTACAATTCAAAGCTTTTCGTTGGCTAAGAGTACCAACATCATCAGGAATATTAAACAATTAAAATTAACATATGTGCAAATTAGATCAAATAAATAGTTAGGCCAAATCAATTACAATGTTGTTGAAATTTTAAAAAAAAATTTAACAACATTGTAATTGATTTGGCATAACTCTTTATTTGATCCAATTTGCACATATGTTAATTTTAATTGTTTAATATTCCTGATGATGTTGGTACTGTTAGCCAACGAAAAGCTTTAAATTGTAAATTCAATTCTTGTATTTGTATTTTGACTTATGTTCTTTATATATATATATATATATATATATATATATATATATATATATATATATATATATATATATATATATGCGTTAAAACAGCTGTTCTACCACATAACCTATATCGGCTGTTATGAAATCATACATAATCACTGATTTCACTTTATTAATACACAAGAACACATATTGCAATATATATATTAATTAATTGTAATTTTTTAATAAAAGGTAACTGAAATAAAATGTTTCGTTGTTGACCCAAGTAGGAATTGACTACAAATAATTTTGGTTTATATTACATGTTTCAACGTTTGAAAATGAAAATATAATATATATTTAAGTACCTTCTCCTAACATCAAAACCTCTTTGTTTGATTTGGTTAGGAAACGAATAAAATTTTTAAAAATATTTATTTTATAGACCGTTATAAAAAAAATACAAACGAAATATATTTTTATGTGCTCATCAAGTATGAAAAATATATTTACTTGGTGAAATAGTTTTTTTTTAAATTTTCATGTTAAATAAGTGAATAATAATATTAAAGGCTGATTTATTTGAAATCTTGATAATTTAGGTTATAAAAACGTTTTAATGAATTCCTCCTAAAAGGAAATAATATAAAGATAATTTATCACTATATAATATAACAAATAAATTATTATACGAGATGAAGATGTATCTTCACCACAGTGGTTAGGCGTTAGTCACATGACCTCTCCCCATCGCTGTGGAAAATCAAGGGAAGATTTATAGCTTTCATTAACCGCATAGTAATTTAGACTTACCCCAGTGCTTAGAGTTCATTAAAAGTAATCATAAATTCTCAAAGGAACATCGGGGCGTATGGGATAAAGGTTCGCACGGTTCATTTCGGAATAATTTAAAATATGACAAAATTGTTTCATCAATAATTTAGAGGTAAATATTTTGACAGAAAGTTTTGCCTAATTCGCTTTCGTGAAGTCTTTTAAAATAGGTTTTATAAATCTTTCGCGCAGGTTTTAGGTTTTATTTCTGAGGTTTGTTTATTTTTTTGTGGTTGATTGTTGAAATTTTCTTTAATGTTAAACTATGGTAAGTGATACATTTCATTAATATTAATCAGATAAATTAACAAGTTATATAAACAAACATTTTCAAAGTCCATTTCTACTTATGTCAGAAATAACGCATTTCAGTTACTTTTTACTAAATACTTACAATTAATATAAATAAGGTAACATAACCTATGCGTTAAGGGATATAACAAAACTTGAAAATAAAGCTCCAACACTGATTATACAAAAAGCGAAAGACAGGGATGGAAAATGTAATAAAACTCGTTTCTTGTTTCTAGAGGGACCCTTAAAATATCCTCACAATGAACCAATAAATTGAGAAGTTGGGTCAGGGGCCACAGGGCCAGCGCGTTCACGCACGCCCCCCGCACTCAACATGTTAAAACAGCTGTTCTACCACATAACCTATAACATTAAATCAACTCTTTTATTAAATCATATGCTATAACTTATTTTAAGTCAAATGAGACGAAATTACTATATTGCCTACCTTGCCCCTTTTGTGAAAAGTTTCCCTCCCATATAAAACTAAAATTAATTCATTAAATTTAATTATTGAAATAATTTTTAAAAAACTGTACTAACTTCAAGTGTCATCCACTACACATTTTACCAAATTATTTGAACTGAAGTAGATGGATAAAACGTATTTTTATTAGCCTGTTAATTTACTCTGTCTTAATCTCTGTTGAGAGTATTTGTATATATTCGAGTATATTTTTCTGTCTGTCATAACATTGTTACGGTTTATAAGCCCATTAACGCACTCCCTTCCAATGATATATTCGTCAATGTGTCTTAGCGTTGGGCAGAGCGCAGTCTCACAGATACGGAGATGCTGAATCTGGAGTCAGTTTGTTAACGTGCGTTGCTCTGTGGGTACAGTGATGTGGTCTTGAATGTCGAGCGAGTTTCATTACTTTGATAAA
>JBAIZL010000005.1:128485553-128488053 GCA_036971475.1 Prosapia bicincta
TATTTAACTAATTTATTTTTAAAACAATTAATAATCAAGGTGGAGTAATTGGTGTTTACTTCAAGATTTAACTTCACTAAGAGATTACGGAATACTACATTTAATACTGTAAAAGGTTTTACTATATTGTTGTTATATATATATATATATATATATATATATATATATATATATTATTATATGATATACTATTATAATTTATTATAGTTATAATTAATACTGATATATATATATATATATATATATATATATATATATATATATATATAAACAAATAAGTCAAAATACAAATACAAGAATAATTATTGAACTTATAATTGAAATAGTTATTGTAAATTCAATAATTATTCTTGTATTTGTATTTTGACTTATTTCTTTATTAATACACAAGAATACATATTGCGATATTTGTATAGTATATAGTATATATATATATATATATATATATATATATATATATATATGCTGATACGTCAAGGATGGAAAAATATGATGAATAGTTATTATCTGGAGGAAATCCGTTCATTCTGAAATGAACCAAATCGCAGTTCGGACTTTTCGCTAGAATCTCATCTAGCATTGACGAAGTGAACCCAACAACAGTTGAAGAGCGAGTCCCTTTTATTAGAGGGACCACTGATAGGATTGGCAGACTCTCTAGGAGGCATGGTATACGTTCTGTTTACAAACCTAACATCACCATCGACAAGGTTCTTGGTAACGCCAAAGATAAGATCTTCTTGGAAAACCAAAGCGTTTACAGCGTTTCTTGTAGTGTTTGTAAGAAATCGTACATTGGCCAAACGAATAGACGTATCTCAGCTAGACTTGAGGAGCACAAAATTGGCCTTAAAAACAAGCTGAAAACGTCGGCTGTGTACAGGCACCACTGCAATACATGGCATACCATTGATTTCTAGTCTTGCTGACAGATTGCTCAAGTGGAAAACTACAGGGCTAGAATTATTCTTGAGGCTGTCGAAATAGAGAAGCAAGTGAGTCTTAACAAACGCGATGATACTTTGAATTTGCCCGCAGTGTGGAAATGTGTCATCGATAGATTTTATCGGCAGAAAGGTGAACAAAAGGAAAGGAATGTGAGTTTGGATGAGGTGTGTGTGGATTGACGTCAATGGGCGTGGCTTCATTCCTCTATATATAGGAGCAGAGTTATCTGCGCTCTTCACTCGCTCTTCAACTGTTGTTGGGTTCACCTCGTCAATGCTAGATGAGATTCTAGCGAAACGTCGGAACTGCGGTTTTGTGCATTTCAGAATGAACGGATCTACTCCAGATAATAACACTTTTTCATATATCTCATTATATGTTATAGTATTATATCTTATTATAGTTATTAATAATACTGATATATATATATATATATATATATATATATATATATATATGATACTGAAATCATTACCTCATCGGGGTTTATTTTCGTGTGAATTTCTATTGACTTCATTTTTGTTAGTATTAGTTTTGTAAACATTTAATAAACTTCTGAAGTTAGCATTTGTACATAAAATGCTATACTTTTTGGTGATTAATAAATGGACAAAACAAGTAACTGTAATGGTGTGGATTAAGCAATGTTTAAAAACTGTGTGAAATTTGATCTCATTTTCCCATTTGTTTGTCCTTTTGACGTTTCTGAAAAACACACAATGGTTAAATTATATCTTAAATAAATGTTTTAATCAAGCTAACAATCGAATATTATTAAGTGCAATATACTTTGCCCTGATATTTTTTATCATATTTTGTTAAAGTAGATTTTTTTAATATTTTGCAACGAATGTTTTTGATTTTAAAAACTTTAATTGAGATTTTTACAATTTTATTATATAATTTAATTGTGTGTATTAAATGTACACAAACGCGCGCGCGCGCGCAATTAGCTTTCGTGATTAGCGATTAAGATAATAAATTAGTTTTTTATATTATAATACTATTATAGCTTTGGGGAGTATTTGAAGGTTTTACTATTGAAATATTCGAACGCTTCTGGAGTGTTATTATTCTTACCATTTCTTGCCTTGCTCCCCTAATGTATACTATCGCACGTATTTCACCCGCAAAGTTTTAATATTGCATTATCTTCCTTACGTAATTTCCGTCTGTCTCGCCACGTTCCAACTTTTGTCTTTGTACATTCTCTGATGGAATTAACGCCTTAAGACACAAAAGCTTACGTCCCGACTCTTTCTGTTTGAAAGTGATATTGCTCTTACTCGCTTGTTCTATTCAATTTACTCCCTCTACAGTGTTCTCACGTATATTGTCAATGTATTTATTCTATGAGTTATGTTTTTGCCCATTGACGAAGTAAATAGTTCATTCCCCTCCGTTAGAGTGCAATACTACTGTGACCAAACGACCCCACTCAAGCGATTTATAATTGCTTCCTTGCTACGGGTTACGCAAAGAGTTTATGTCTTGTAACTTGTCTTACTTTTTCAATCATTCTGTTTTCCCTTCAATGCTGCAACACATAGTG
>JBAIZL010000005.1:128493053-128495553 GCA_036971475.1 Prosapia bicincta
GTAAACCAAAATATTACAAGGTGAGAGATGAACGTAAGTCGTAGAGAAAATAGGAGTAAACCCCAATATTATAAAGTAAGAAATTAACGTAAGTCTTAGTGATAATACGAGTAAACCAAAATATTATAAGGTTAGAGATGAACGTAAGTCGTAGAGAAAATAGGAGTAAACCCCAATATTATAAAGTAAGAAATGAACGTAAGTCTTAGTGATAATACGAGTAAACCAAAATATTATAAGGTTAGAGATGAACGTAAGTCGTAGAGAAAATAGGAGTAAACCCAATGTTACAAAGTAAGAAATGAACGTAAGTCTTAGTGATAATACGCGTAAACCAAAATATTACAAGGTGAGAGATGAACGTAAGTCGTAGAGAAAATAGGAGTAAACCCCAATATTATAAAGTAAGAAATTAACGTAAGTCTTAGTGATAATACGAGTAAACCAAAATATTATAAGGTTAGAGATGAACGTAAGTCGTAGAGAAAATAGGAGTAAACCCCAATATTATAAAGTAAGAAATTAACGTAAGTCTTAGTGATAATACGAGTAAACCAAAATATTATAAGGTTAGAGATGAACGTAAGTCGTAGAGAAAATAGGAGTAAACCCCAATATTATAAAGTAAGAAATGAACGTAAGTCTTAGTGATAATACGAGTAAACCAAAATATTATAAGGCTAGAGATGAACGTAAGTCGTAGAGAAAATAGGAGTAAACCCCAATGTTACAAAGTAAGAAATGAACGTAAGTCTTAGTGATAATACGAGTAAACCAAAATATTACAAGGTGAGAGATGAACGTAAGTCGTAGAGAAAATAGGAGTAAACCCCAATATTATAAAGTAAGAAATGAACGTAAGTCTTAGTGATAATACGAGTAAACCAAAATATTACAAGGTGAGGATGAATGTAAGTCCCCCAGTAATTTAAAGTGAAAAATAAACATAAATCTTACAGAAGAACTTGAGTAAACGTTGTTTCAAGATGAACAATGAACGTAAGTCTTAGAAAAAATAGAAGTGACCACCAATATTTTCAGGTGAGCAATGCAACGTAAGTCTTGGAGAAAATACGAGACAAAACTAATATTTTAAAGGGAGAACCGAACGTAAGTCATAGAGAAAATAGGAGAAATTTAAAATCAGAAAATATTTATGTTCTTGTAATATTTTGTGTCAATACTAATTAGATATTATCGTTTCATTTAGTAAGATATATTGCGGTGAAATCAATAAATGAAATTTTTCTAGAATTACAGGCTACGTTTTTGTTTCGTTTTGCCTTGTGCTAATAACTATGCAACATACTTTAGAAATTCTACAACAGGTTTACAGTTGTGTAATATTTCTAGCATGTCTTGTCAGCTACGCCACGGAGAACGTGATGCGACTCTGCCACGGCAAGAGACACTGCAACCTCTCTGCCAGTACGGAGACGTTCGGGAATCCGTGCCATCCTCAGTCCAGGCTGTACCTCAAGGTCGTCTACACTTGCGGTAAGAGTTTTCTTGCATAAAGTCAGTAAAGCTAACGTAACGATTTTTTGTCTGTTTTCTCTGACGGAAAGATACCTCAGTGTAATGAGGCGTCTCATTGTTTGTTGCCTATGGGAGCCAGTTCTTTTATTCTGTATAGAATTTAAAGTAAAACAAAGTGTAAGGCCGGCCGCACACTGCAGCAAACAAAACGTTTGCAAGCAGGGCAACATGATTGCAACCAAACCAGTCATAATGGTTTGCCTTCAGTCTCTCCGCACACTTGCGCAAACACAACAAAACATTTTCGATAGAATTATGAATTTCTTGGAAGTGCTCTTTAAAGAGTTTTCTCAAAAACGACCGTACTTTTTACTTTCCTACCCTAGCAATGCATTTTCAGTTTGACCCAAAATGTCATCTGATGACGAGATAGACAAGAATCGTTCCTCCTTTGTGGCAAACCTTTTTATTTTTAAACCATGCATCATGTACCACTTCTTTCTTTTACTTCCTTTACTCCCAGATGGCTGACATTCGTTCTCGCGCAAAGCCCTATTAATTGCGAATTTTGTTTTGCAATCAGCAACTGGAAGTAAATTTCCTTTTTCAACTATATTTCTGTTTTTGTACTCTTTCAATTTGAAATTGTAGATGTCAGGGCGTGCTTCAACGGCAGCGACTAATTTTTCGGCGTCACAATCCATCTATACAATATTACGCATCATTAAATTCGAGTTATAATTTATGCAAAATTGATTAACTATTGAAAATAGAGAGGAAAATGATAAAATCGTACTTACTTTGTTTACTTCAAACAAGAAGGAGCCAAACATGGACGAACATTGACTGGCGGGCGGTTTGTTTGGCAAACAGATGCCCGGCTAGGTGTGCGCCCCCACAACTTACTTCCACGTATTCCCGAACTTTTCAGCCTGCCGCAAACAAAATGTTTCGTTTGAACATGATTGTTTGTAGCAGTGTGCGGCCGGCCTAACAGTGGGTATTAAGAACTACTTAGTTA
>JBAIZL010000005.1:128500553-128508053 GCA_036971475.1 Prosapia bicincta
CACACACACTAACACACACACACACACACACACACACACACACACACACATTAACAAACAAACAAACACAAACACGCACACACATACATTAACACCCCCCCCCCACAATAACAAACACACTCACACTCTCTACCTTTCTCTCTCTCTCTCTCTCTCACACACACACACACACACACACACACACACACACACACACACACATACACAATTACTGAGCATTTGTTTATAGAGTAGTAGTCTATATTGCGTACCTTAAGAGAGACAAAACGTTTTCCATTTAAAATAAAAGAAATCTTTTAACCATTTTACGCTTTAATATCAAGGAAGTTTAGAAGTACAGAGGTCATACAGAAATGTTTTCTTTAGATTTACTGTAGAAACACAAAAGGGAGGTAAAAATAAGAACAGATTGTTTATTTTTCGCTTGGCTTTATGAAAACCTCAAACATTCGTTAGGTTTTTATTCCGTTTAATCGTAAATTTTAACATCTAATTTCAGTTTAATGAGCTATTGCTGTATATAAAACTGAAAATAGCAGTTGAATTTTTACGTTCTTTAAATTAAAAATAAACACCTAAAACTGTTGGTTCTAGGTTGTGTGTTTAGTGCTTTCCTGCAGACATTTGGGCGCTATTATATTATTTTGACTGATTTAAAAAACGTTTAATTGGATTTGTTAACTGTATGATGTAAAGGGCAAAGTAATAACGAATCTCCGTCAGTTCTGAAGGAGGAATGAAACACCAAAAGTTGCCAAAAACCAAAGGTTTTTTTGGGTTTGTTTGTTTGATTGTTTGAAAAACGTCAGTGGGTATGTTTTTCGCATTAGAAGACAAGGAAAGTATAAATAGGGTCTAGAGTGATGCAACCGAATACTAAAGAATACGTCAATTTATAAAATACTTTAAGGAAATAGATTATTTTTCGAGGTATGAGAAAGCCCTGTTGGTAGAAAATATATGGTGTGAATGGAAAAGCACGTTAGATAAGAAGAATGATAAAGAAGGAAAAGAAGTTGTAAACACACTCACACACACACACCAGATAGATAGAAAGAGAGAAAGAAAGAAAAAGAAAAACAAAGAGAGAGAGCGAAAGGCATATATATATTTATGTGTGTGTGTGTGTGTGTGTGTGTGTGTGTGTGTGTGTGTGTGTGTGTTTGTGTATGCGTGTGTGTGTGTGTGTCTGTGTGTGTGTGACAGAGAGAGAGAGAATGAGAGACAAACAGACAGGCAGATATTGATATAGTGGAGAAATAGATAAAATCAGAAAATGGAACAGGTCAATTTTCTTTCTTAATCCGAAATTTGAAATGAAAATTAGTGAAATTGATTTTATTGCCCACTATTAAAAAAAACTGTTTAAAAAATATCAAATCTACATTTTTTGTTACGTTTTAATCGCAGTAGTAGCGAGTTAATATAATATAATGTTTGCATTAAACGAAAGTATGAAACTGTTGTAATGGCTGTTGATACGTGTCGCATCCTCGCGCATCCAAGGTCTAACAGTGTTCATGGATTTATAGACACCTGTATGTGCTTAGAGAGTTAATTTGCTTTTTAATGCTTTACGGATTTTAAACGTTTTAACTCAAACCATAGCTTTCACACATAAGTAGGTATTTGAGCCTTAGATATGCAAGACTTTCATGTTTTTGAAGCACATCAGATGACATGTTCATCATTATGATGTGGTTTGGGCATTGAACAATCAATTTCACTAACATTTTTACCATGAACCTAAGTTTGAAAGCAGCGAAAAACATATCTTCACAGAAAAATAAAACTGCCAAATAATAAAATGGAAAAACAATTCAATAGTAATTTTACTTCTTAAACAATAACTTTTTTTTAAAAAATGGTGGAAATAATTTGTCCAGATACCATGAGACCTAGGTGGAGAAAAGCGAACCGTTTTTTTGGAAATTTAAGTAAATATAATGTTCATTTGAAAAATAAAATATTTTAATTTAAAATTATAAAATTACCACTAACATTTTCAATTATTTAAGATTAAACCTGGTTTATTTTTCTTTTCAAATAAATTTGGTACAGTATTTTCAAACGTTTTCATATAGGTAGTACAATTTAACTTCATGCAGACCCTAATATGTGTATAGCTCACACAGAGATGAGCTTTTTAGATGACAAAAAAACTTCACCAATTTGTCGATTTATGTGTCCAGAAAGGGTAGTATCTGAACAAAATCTTCAACGCAATTAGATTTTATGTTCCTGAACAAACGCCTTTTATCTTCGCTGACCATAAACTCAGAGACTTCAACCACGGATAGGAAACATGAAACATTTCTATAACTTGATTACGTCTAAATTATACAATTTGCAAGTGCTTTACAAAATTCTCTCATCGACATTCGAAATATAATAATACAATTATTTGAATAATACATCTATTAAATGTAGCAAACGTAGGACTTATTCAGTTGTTTTTAATTTACTTAAGGGTGGGGGGTAGAGGTTAGAGGGGTTTTACAATGTAGAGTGTTTCTATAATTTAATTTGTCAATTTGTTTCAGTTTAATTGACTTAAAAGGGAAGAAAATAAAGGAGTGGCGGACACCTTCAGTTTGGCAGAAAGACGTAAATATATTGTTTTCTTCAAATATATTGAGAAAATTAGAGAAAATACATTGAACAAAATACAATTACTCAAAAACGTAATTTTCTTAAAAATATAACAGATTATGTTATAATTATATCAACATACTAATTCTTATTGGCAGATACAAAGAGAATAATACGTGTATTATTTTAATAAAATACGAAATGTTAATCGACACTGTTTATCTGGAATAAATTGTGGTTAAACAGTAATAAAAAATATTATTATTTTTTATTTTAACCTGATGTACATTTAACTTAATACTCTGAGTCTTGGTTGTTATGCCCTTAAAGATGATTACTTGGTTACCGAAACGTACAACAGGGTAAAATAAAAATATTTATTGTTAGAGGTTTATTAATAATACAAATCATATTCAAATAACAAACAATTATGTTGATTTTTACTTAGTTGTGCTGTTTTAATGGAATTAGTACTTATAAATCTTTTTAAAAATAAGTTATATATACATTTAACAGTATTGTTTTATGATATAGTATTGTATTTGTTATAAAATATTTTTTAATAAAAATAAAAATATTCAACCAAAGCAAATATTAACTTCATTATTTTCCTCGTAAAATATTGAATGTATCGCGTATAATCGAAGTTTTCATTAACAAAAGAATACTCTACTGTTTGTTTATTTCATTTTAAGTGTAGTAATATTTCATGAAATAAAAATAATTCTTCTCTAAGAAAGAATTTTGACAATGTACTCACAGAGTTTAATTCCATTATTTAACATTTAGTAATTGCATATTTATGAAAGTTTTTGCGATACGTATTGAACAAATTAAAGTCAAATAGTTTTAAATTTAATTCTGGAAGTTTCGGTACTCATATGAGATCCTCTTCAGGGGTTTAATGCTATACACATAATCACAAACATATATACAACTTAACCAATTAATAAATGAACAAAACTTTAATTGTAAATAAATCAATTAATATAATCACTCTATAAGGACATTTTAATGCAAAAACACATCTTAATACCACGAATTAAAATCTTTGCATTTTGGTTATGCAGATTCGTTTTGCATTAAAATGTTTTTATGTATGTGAATATATTAAAATATGTAATTTATAATGTATTTTACATTTAAATTAGTTTTATGTGTGTTTTTCATGTCTGTGTATTTTATATTAGATTCCTTAATAAGATAAGTAGTGTAATAAAACGTTGAAAGTCATATAAAATTGTCTATAAATTAGTTGTGATAAAACCTATTGAATTTAAAGTATAGGCCTATAAAATATATAAAACTAAATAAATATTTATAATCGTGCAGCCCTGTCTTTCGAAAATGACAATTATATTGTAATGAAAATAAAATAAAAATTATTATTTTTCTAAAAATTAGCTGGAGCAGGATGGCGTGTCTTTTAGGAGGTTTTCCACTGTTGGTACCAATGCTAGCATCTTTGGCGGGGATATTTACGTTATCCACTAGGCCTCGACCATGATACTACAGTCTGGCAGACTGCCTGATAATGTAATCTTCCTTGTGACACCCAAGCGGCCATAATGGCACTAACCTCTATCGTTTCTACCGACTGCCATTAAACGATCAATTGCCGTCTAGAAATTGATAAACTAATAAAGGACCCTTCTATGGCATGTAGAATTTCAATGACTCCCTAGCCATATAGGAAACGAACCGGTTGACGAACTGGCGTAAATGGTGCAGAAACTGACCAACCAACTACCCCATCAACTCTGCAAGGAACATCATCGATGCTCTTGCAAAAGATCACAGTCGGACTAAAATGACGGATCTGACCAATAATAAGAAATGGGATTTCTAGCCTCCAAGGGACCGTTGCCTAGAACCCTACTTGTCATGCCTACCTCCAAAACCATGAACACCGGGTCGGCGTAGAGGAAGACCTCACCTACTTCCTCTGCCAAAACGGCAGAATGATAGGGATATACTTCAACTCTTTGTCCAGGTCTCTACAGTTGCCCTAAGTATACCTATCCAGATAATCCTGGCCGATCGGAAGGTTCTACCGGTCCCGAGTAGTTCTGGAAAAACGGTCGAATCGTATTGTCTAGTTGGAGCTCTTCTCGTCCCAGGGCCGATCACCAGTCCTATGCCTTAAAGCAAGGTCATAGGACCCTAGCTGACCGGTACCACGGCCTCCTCCCTTGCCACTGGCCTGACACTAGTCACCCGTGCCGAGTCACTAATTTCAGATTGGATTCGTGAGGGTAGAGGTTTCACATGCTAGGCGTGAGATATTTCCACATGAAGGATTTATCTTTTTTGTTATTTGACTAGGAGGTAGAGTCGGAAGACAAGCACTCTTTTCACAATTTTCCTCTTTTCGACATCTTTCTTACTCTTCCACTCTTTGTCACATCACACTGTTGCGTGCCCTGAGGATCTCGCTGGCCGAAAGGCAGAAAAACCTTGAGGTGCCGAATAGCTAAATCGCAATTAAACCAAATCAACCTACCAGTACCAACATTTTAAATAAATTCTGTATTGAAGTAATATATATATATATATATATATATATATATATATCGTAATATGTATTCTTGTTTATTAATAAAGAACTAAGTCAAAATACAAATACAAGAAATATAATTGAATTTACAATTCAAAGCTTTTCGTTGGCTAACAGTACTTAATTAATTTATAATTAACAACTTTTTAATTAATGTTGTAAAGTTTGCTCTTAAGAGCCAATAATTACAAACATAAATATTGAGTGAGTTACAGAGCTCTTTCGTTGCATTTACGAACAATAACAACTAAGCCTTAAGGACTCGACACAGCCTCGTACAAGAGAATATCTAAGCTGTCTATTTGCAGTGTCCAATGATTTATTCAACTTGTAACAATGATAAAACAAGCTTTCCTTACGCATAAATCAAGGGAGCAAATGAAGATAAATCCACCTGCCTCCAGATGCGTTGTCTACTCTAAGATACTAAGGCCGACCTATTGTTACATACACAATGGCCGCACTTTACTGATACCATTTAGAGGATACGCGTAACTCTAATGCATTTCATTCCCCTGTTTTTCCAATTCGTTCTATTATCTCACGCTCCCTTATATATATCTTGTTCACATTTTCAATCGTTAATAAAATATTTTTACTCATCCACTCAAGTGTAAATACAGTTTTTAATCTTGTAGTGAATGATTGTTGATGTTAATAACGTTTTCTCAAATATTAATTCAATAATTAAATTTAATATAATAATTTTAGTACTGTATTATGTGCTGGAATAAAAATTCACAAAAGGGGCAAGGTATGCAATATAGTTACTTCTTTTCATTTGGTTTAAAATAAGTGATAATGCATGACTTTATAAAACAGCTGATTTTATGTTTAAGGTTATGTGGTATAGCAGCTATTTTAACGCATAGGTTATGTTACTAATTTATATTAATTGTAATTATTTAATAAAAAGTAATCAAATAAAAGTTTTTTGTTTAGCTTAGTAGGAATTGAGTTTTAAAACGTTTTGTTGATTATACTAATTTTAATAAGTGTACAGATAAAGTTTATTGGTCTTTTTAGCTAATTGATAAAAATATTATGTATTACAATAATTTTGGAATGTTTTATTATTTAAAATGGCTTCTTTTTTTATTATTTTGATTATAACATTCATCCATAAATACACCAGACGGAAAGATATCGTTATGGCAATTATTTACTCTGCAACGATACTTAGATATTGTTGTAAAATTTCTTCTACTATATTGTTTCATGCATTTTATATTTCTTGAGTCATACTTGCCTTTATTTTCTTATAATTTTTTAGATAAGAGAATACTTATTGTCTTTATCTGCAAGTTAGTTGTCTAACTTACATTCAGGGCCCTTTTTTGTTTTACTTTATCCTTTTCTGATTATTTTGTTTTATCAAGATTTCTTTTTTTCTCCAACCTGTTTTGTATTTATTACAATATTTTCTAATTATTTATTTTAGTAATCTTTTTAAATCTATATTTTTAATTATTTCTCAACTCTTGCCTTTTATGTAATCTATTTTATTTTTGTTTGATTCTTTTTCATACGATTTATTTGTTTGTTAAATTATTTATTTTTTGTCCATTATTTTATATTTTTATTGTAATCTATTAGCTTCTATTTACCATTTATTGATTTTGTTTTTAAGATTTTTGGTTTTTCTTTATACCATTTAATTGTTTATTATAATATTTTTAAACAATTTAAATATTTCATTACATATTTATATTTAATTTCTCACCTCATGCCTGTTATTTTATCTTGCTATATTTATATTTGTATAAACGTTTTTGTTTCTTCAAATTTTTTTTTTTATTAAATTGTTTTATATTTTTATTTTATTTTACATTTATAGTTTAAATAATTCCCCATCTTTTGCCTTTTACTTTATCCTCCCCCATTAATTACAATTTTTTATTGAAAACTTTGTTTCTCATATATACTCTTTATTTGCTTATTACTACTTTTTAATATTATTTATATTATCATTTAATTTATTGCATTATAATTTATAGCTAAAGGCTTTAGCTCCAACTTTTATATTTATCTCCTTCAACTCCTTATTTTAAATAACCTTTTTATTTCTTCTAAATAATATTTATTATTTAATACAATTCTTGTAATATTTATTTTATATTCCATATATTTAATTCCAAGTACGTCAGCAAATATGCTGTCGAGTAGAATTCTTAAACTAACTTATACCTCTCCTCAAGGGGTTTTATAACTTATTTATATACATTTTGCTTTTAGTTATTTATTTCTATAGTTGTTTTATTTCGCTAGTGATATTTAGAAATAATTTATTTATTTCTTAGATATTATAATCTGCTTATTGTATGGTTTCACAGGACCTTTAGGCACTTAAA
>JBAIZL010000005.1:128513053-128553053 GCA_036971475.1 Prosapia bicincta
AGAGATGACTTGTTTGCCTTTGCATCATATTCTTATATTTGGAATGCTACTGTATTATTGACAGCCACATACACACACACACACACGGAGGAGTTTGTAACCTCTAGAGGGCGTGTCCCCTGGTGGCAGATATTCGATATCCTCCATCTGTTTTCAGATGGGTGATAGGAGAGAAATAAAATACCTCCAGCGGCCTAACAGGCAGACGTCCAACCTGTTTCAGGCTTTGGCAACTCAATTTGTAATGCAAAACAACGGTATAGTAGTACCCCACGTGAGAAACCTGGAAACATCAAATCTCACCGGCTGGTGCCCAGATGGCCCCTGAATGTCGCACGGATTGAGTTACACAAAGAGATTCTAACATCTTCAGCGATGGAAAGCTCGGCCCCAATCCTTGAGCTTAGTAGACGAAAGGTGGGCGAGAATTATGTATCACGAACAACAGAAAAACAGAACAATAGATAGAATGTTCAAAGTGATAGACGACATAAACGAGATAATTGTACCGGCCAAAAATATCTATAAATCAGTTAAAGATAAAATGGCGATCCTAATGAGACAAATAAAAAGCATTAGATTCATTAGAGACGAAATCGCTTTAAAGAAAGTAGATTTTGATGACTACTTAATAAAAATAGGTTTAAGGAATACGATTAATACACCGCAAAAGCAGTATTCAGAGGTAATTCTGGGGGATACTGCTAGAATGATGCAAAGTAAAAGATGTGCAACGACACCGCCAGAAGTGGTGAAATAAGCACATGTGAAAAGTGAGAAAGATAGGGGTGAAAACAGGGAACCGGAGGAAGTAGTTCTCAGTATCAGTACTCCATCTGAGGGAGCTGAAGAAGAAAACATCCCTATGCAATACGTTATACACAGGAAAACAAAAGAAGTAACTTTGGCAGAAAAAAACAAATACAAGGAAAACGTAGGCAAACAGTAGCTATCAAAGTAGAAAAGATATGAGACACTACTACATACGCCGACATTATAAAGAAAATGAAGCAGGATGTAAATTTAAAGGACATAAATGCGGAAGTCTCAAAAGTATGCAGAACGAAAGCGGGATAAGTACTCGTAGTTCTTAAAAATGAAGAAAAAGAAGCTAAATTTAATGATGCAATGACACAAGCCCTTGGAAGTATGGCGAGTGTCAAGATTGGAGCCATTGGTCATCAAGAATCTTGATGAAACAACGTATAAAGAGGAGGTCATGAAAGGGGTAAAAGATTGATGACCAAGCGAGAGGATCCGAGGTAACTTGTCAGCTGTCAGAGGGTCTTTCGGGGACGCTGAATGCTTTCCTACGACTGCCTACATTGATAGCGGACAAAATCCTGAAGCTGGAACAAGTGAAGATAGGCAGGGTCAGCTGCTGAGTTAGGGAACAAACCCAAGTCATCAAATGTTTTAGGGGTCTAGGTTTTGGTCACTTTTCTTCCTCATGTCAGGGTCCGGATAGGAAGAATAATTGCTGGAAATGTGGAAAAATAGGCCATAAAAGTGATAGATATGAGACCAATAAGCCGAAGTGTATTGTATGTAAAGAGAACGACATACAAAATACTAAAAATATTATAGGTAGCAGATATTGCGGTTCTTTTAAACTACAGCTCGAGAAACAAAAATAAAAATGGAACAAGACGAATAACCCCTCAAAATGATAAATATACTCCAAGTAAATGTGGAGAGAGGTAAACAGGCACAGGATCTGCTTTTCCAAACAGCCGAAGGAAAGAATATCGATATTGTTCTTATAAGGAAGAATATCAACATCATAAACCTCATCATGTAACATGGTACGAGGATAGGAATAAAAAGGCAGCAATTGCTACTCTTCTCTCCAAATGACTCTTTACAAGAGTTTGAAGAAAATCTAGAACAGTTGGAAAGAAGCATAAAATCCTCAAGATACAAAACTGTCATCACAGGTGACTTTAACGGAAAGTGTCCACAATGAAGAGAAACTAGAACCTGTAAAAGAGACCTATTAATCTCAGATTTTTTAGCACGAAATTACTTAATCTTTTTAAATGAAGATACGAAGTGCACTTTCGAGGCAGGTAATGGGAGGTCAATTATATCTAACCATATCTCAATCTGGAATATCGGAATTAATAACAAACTGGAAGGTTCTAGAAGATGAAACACTTAGCTATCATCGATACATAGAGTTTCAAATTACTAGCATAAATTGGAACAGGCAAAGATCTCATTAAATAGGACAGTCGTAAGAGCTAAGGATGGAAAGACGAAAACTTGATATTCAGAAATTGGTTGAGTTTCTCGAAGAAACCAAACTGATAGATGAACTCAAGTGGACAAAACCAGCGAAAAACTTCAAAGACATTGTGAAACACACAATGGATACTTTATTAAACGCCTGCAATAAATCGATGCCCATCTTGGGAATACCGAGTTATCGAAGGAAAGCTTTGTATTCGCGAAGCGAGGAAAGCGCACAAAAAAGGAGAGATTGCCTGATCGCACGAAAAAAAGCAACCAGAGCAAAAGGAAATCCCGAACTCCAAGATAAATATAGAGAGGCGAAGAAAGAGCTGCAGAAAGAAATAAAAAAGAGCAAAAAGGAATCCTGGGAATTTTTTATTGCAAACATAGAAAGCGACCCGTGGGGTTTGGCTTACCAAATTGTAACCAAGAAATTGCGGATGCAAGATAACATACCTGGCCTAAATAATCTAGTCTGGGTTCAGGTAATAATTAAAATTATATTTCCTAAACAAGAAAAAGCGTACAGGTAAGTAACACAGTTACCAGGAAATAAAGGTTTTAGCCTCACTGACCTTGAATGAATAAAGCTTCCGGACTAGATGGAATAGCAATTGAAATAATCAAAAAGGTCAGAAGTGTATCCGGAGATATTACTAAATGCTTTTAATGCTTGTTTAAGCAAAGCAAAATTTTACAAATGATGGAAGAAACCAAAGTTGGTTCTGCTAAGGAAAAGTATTAAACCCCTTGACAAAACTTCATCGTACAGAACCCTATGTCTAATAGATACTATGGGAAAATTACTGGAGGAACTCTTTATAAAAAGAGGAAGGATCACACGGCCTATCACTCAGACAGTTTTGTTTCCGGAAAGGAAAGTCCACAACTGATGCAGAAAACTGGTTATTGAATTGCCAGTAAACGCAATGTAAAGGCGAGAGGGAAAAAAGATTTTGTTCTTTGATCGCCATAAATGTAAAGAATGCCTTCAACTCGGCTACATGGAGCGATATTCTTGACGCACTATAGAAAAAAAATTAACCAGAATATCTGGTTAAAATGTTTGACGACAACCTTAGCGAAAGAACTAGTAATTAACTGTGGCACTCGTACACTTGTCTTCAATATGGAAGGAGGAGCACCTCAAGGTTCAAAAATCGGTTCTCGTTTGTGGAACGAGATGCATGACGGGCTTCTACTAATGGATCTTCCGGAAGACACAGACATAGTGGGTTTTGCAGTATGACGCCATAATTGTTTGCACGGCACCAAAGCAGCTGCACTAGAAGAGACGGCAAATGATGCCTTAAATCGGGTACACAATTGGCTTCAAAGTCATGGCTTAAAGATGGCTATAGAAAAATCAGAAGCTTTGTTAGTAACGGATGGACGAGTATTTGTGACGCCAGTGTTGCAAATAGGTGATTCTCAAATCCAGTGGAAAGATGAACTAATATATCTGGGGGTGACTCTAGACATAAAACTAAATTTTTCAACCCACATAGTTGAATCCTGCGAGCAGGCAAGATTGTCCTGAGGAAATCTGTGCAGACTTGCGCCTAATATTGAGGATCAAAGGAGTATAAGAGGAGACTGATATCTTCGGTGGTGCATTCATAACTCCTATATGCGGCACCCATGTGGGCTCCAGCAATGAAAAACGCACAGCTAAAGAAGAAAATAATTTCAATGCTGAGAGGTAGCGCTACGAATAGTTTCTGCATTGAAAACGGTAACTGATAGTGCGGTGCTAGTACTTGCCAGAACCCCGCCAATATATCTATTGGCTAAAGAAAGGCAAGAAATATATGAGCAACTAAGCGGTATAAAGACACGCAGAACGAATAAGAAAGTTAACGTGCAATGAAAATAGCTAAGCAATCTGCTAGAGGACGCCCATTGGAGCGCTGGCAATTGGAGTGGAATGACTCCATCAGCACTGGCAGATGGTCATACTGCTTGATTCCCTGGAAAGAGGTCACGGAAAAGTGAACTACTATCTCACACAAGCGCTCACTGGACACGGATGTTTTGGTGAGTTCCTTCATAGATTTAAATTACGTGACAGCTCGATGTGAGTTTTGCGAAAGTTCAAACGATGACGCGAGACATACATTGTTTTACTGTGAGCATTGGAACGAAAAGCGACAACAAATAAATGCCGGCCTAGACATTACCATTAATGAAGAAAACATGATATCCACTATGCTAGAAAGTGAAAATAAATGGAATATTATAGCAAGTTTCATAGTGATGATTATGTTAGAACAAAATGAAAGAATAAGAAGCGAAATGAACAGGTAAATATTTTGACAAGTTGAAACAGCATTTGCTGTTGAAAATGTCGCCCCCTGAAGTAATGCCCAACGGTGATCCCCGATCTAACTAGAGTCTGTAGTCATAAAGTAATGCTGAACAGCCAAAATCCCGTGCTGGGCCTTCATGTCATGAGGATTTCTAGCGGTTTATAATATCAGAGGTCAAACCCTCTTTTATCCTCCAACCAATTCTAAAAAAAACACACACACACACACACACATACATACACGCGCGCACACACACACTCACACACATCACACACACACACACACACACACACACACACACACACACACACACACACACACACACACACACACACACACACACACACACACACACAGACACTCACACACACACACACACACACACTCACACACACACACACACACACACACAGACACTCACACACACACACACACACACACGCACACACACACGCACGCACGAACACACACACGCACACACGCGCGCGCGCGCACACACACACACACCCACACACACACACGCACGCACGCACGCACGCGCACGCGCACACACGCGCGCGCGCACGCACGCACGCACACACACACGCACGCACACACCTTCTCTCAGATATAGAGTCATTCTTGATCGTTTTATAGGAGACCTCAGGAGATATTGTTTTACCCTAATCCTTTCTTTTCTTTCACAACGGTTCCAGCAAGATGGCGTAACCAGCCACACTGCCTTAGACAACATTGCTTTCCTTCAAGAAACTCTTCGCTACCACCTCATCTTCCTTAGAACAAACTCTTCTTACCCAGCCAACTCCCTCGACCCTACCTAACCCCTACGTCAGAGTAATGATAAAAGAGATTTTCCGTGATCACCCACCAAACATCATCATCCAGCGACAGAAAAAAATAACCTTGTGTATTCGAGCATAAATTCGTTCTTCAACAAAATGGTGCAAAACCTTCAACAACGGTAAGAAAGTTGATACTGAACATGTTAACGAGTCTAACCGATTTGTCTTCTGTTTACTTGTATGTATTTGTAAAAATATGTAAAATAAAGTCTTACAACTTTTTCAGTACTCTTTATTTTGGCGCATAAAGTATCACGTGCTACTATAATAACCTAATTATATCGGATTTTAAAATATTTTACGTTTGTTAATTACAATAATAAAAAAACGATTTATTGAAATATTTATTCTACAGTTTAAAATATTAAATAATTGTGTAAAATGTGACGTCAAAAATAGCCAGAGTTCAACTTTAAAACAGTAATAATTGACCGCACTATTTCCAAATCAAAACTAATATGATATCAACGTTCCGCTAATGAATATAAATGAATGTTTAAACAGATTAACGAAGAATAATGACCTATTCGTTGCTTCGTAGTTGCAATTGTTATCTCCTCCCCCTCCCCATAAATTATTCCGTGACGTAATAGCCTTACATTTCCTTTCGAGGTATCCCTGACCCATAAATCCTTGCGAATTCCGGAAAACACCTGTGAACGCAGCTAAATATCGACTTTCAGAGGTAATGAGTAAAACTAAATGGCTTACTTTACAGAGTCCCTCTGTATGTATATACTCTAAAGATATTTTTCATTTCGTTATACTACGTCACACTCTCCTGATACATAGGCATATCTTGTGCATATATTTAATCGTTAATAAAATACGTATTTATTCGTGTTAAAATACATATATTTTAACCTATAATGGATGACAGTTGATGTTAATACATTTCTTTTCAAATATTTATTCAATAATAAAAATTTGTGGGTCTAGATCAACTTCGAACTGAGTGTCTTAGTGTTCGAAGTGTAGCGCTTTGGCACTGAGCCAACTTTCTCCATAGCTAGTGATGTATTTCTCAAAGATGTATATGAATTTTCGTTTTGTCGCCATCTGCTTGTCGTCGAAACCTCCATTGCACAATCTTGAATTGCTCCCATGGTTACCACACAATATCATAAATAATGCTCTAGGATTACATATGAATGAAAAGAATAAAATAAACAAACTGGATTAACGGTATCGAAACTTGCTTCAGAAATGGAAAATAGGAAAGGAAACTACAACACAATGCAAGCAACAAAAAAGTGTATCAATAGTAATAAACGAAAATAATAGTCCAACACAATAAATAGAAAGGGAAATGGAAAATTGCAAGGAAATTCACTTTCTATTTTGCCACTTAATATTGTTATTCTGAGATATGTATATATATATATATATATATATATATATATATATATATATATATATATATATATATATATATATATATATTAATTGTAATTATAAAACAAAATTTTTCTTTGTTGATTTAAGTAGTAATTGACTTTAACAAAAATTATATCACTTGTTCTGTATATGGGTATAGTTTAGAAGTTTAGAATGGAGTACATGTGAATGGTGAAATCCAATGTTTCTTTTCACTTGAGTTGAAGAATATTTAATTATTGTTTAGTAAAAAAGAGTTTTCTATTTATATATGTTTAAGGACTGGAATTAAGTAATAAATAAATGAGAAATCGATTTTCATGGAGTCAAAGATATTATTTAATTGATGCAAGGTTTCGGCAACTAGATCGTTGAATTTATCAAGCCCAAAAACAATATCACATTGCTTTCAATTGCAAATATTGTTGTACTCTTAGTGTTGTTACGGATTTTAATTTTATTTGATGATTTTGTGACTTTCACTACTTGGGTGGGTTTTTACATTTAGTGTTTAACTTAATTTTGTAAAGTTTTAAATTATTGCTTTGAATGTACTAGTATTGTTTAAGTGTAATTAAAAGCATTGTAATGTTGTTTTAAAACTTGATAATGGCAACTAACTAGCGCCGAAACGTTGCATCGATAAAACATATATATTTGATTCGATGACAACAGTTTTATGATTTATAGAAATGATTTATTAATGCCAATGAAAAGGCTGATCAATTGGCCAAGCAGGGAACAAGCCTCCCTCAGCCAGAGCATCCGAGTCCACTACAGTTCTCCAGATCCCTAATAAAGATGACCACAAAAAAATGGAATCGCGTTCGATTGAGGGAATCATCAGCAGGAAAACGGCGAGAAAGTATTTTGACGGGGAGACCAATTGACCATAACATGCCCCGATCTGTTAGCGTTGCAGCTTACAGGTTAAAGACGGGTCATGGTTACCTTGCTGCGCACCTCCACCGCATTCATGTGCTACCGACCTCGGAGTGTCTGCTGTGTGGTGGTGAACTTATGGATGCCGAACTCCTTAATGATTGCACAGCCCTGGACTAGGCCCAGGATTACAACAGTCCCATCTACAAGGAAGCCCATCTCTACGGTCAGCGCGTCTCCAAATGACTCAACGGCCAAGAGTGGGCGTTGGCTAGTAAGTAACCTATGATTTATTTAAACAAAATTTTTATTTTGATTGATCACAAATTTCTGCCAACATTAATATAAAAAAAACTAGTTTTACATAATGTGTAACTTTTATTTTTGTACAGCCAGAGATTAGGCTACCGGCCTTTGAATTGTTTTTTTAAAATAAAATACGATAAAACCCAAATAAATGTTAAATAATTAATTACATAATAAAAAAATAGACTTATATCACTCTATTACACTTGTCTTACTCGTTTAAAAATTGAGTACTGTGTGACTATTGTTACCGTCTGAGTTGACACCTACCGAACCGGCCGTCCTCAATAATCTAAAAGTAAGCGTTACTATAGGCAAATGTAACATACCAACACATAATTAAAGAATAAAAATATTATTATTTTATTTTTTTATTTTTATTATTTTTTTTAAAATTTTTATTCTTTAATTATAACTTTCACTCACAAGCCAGCTCGAATATTATTTATACCAACACATGTTCAAATGTTAGTTAAAAGCTAGTAGCTCTAGTGAATATGGGATCAAACATTATTAAAAATAATATTTGATCAATAATATTAATAAATTAATATATTATTAGTAGATGGCACCAATAATATTACAAAAATGTGTTACAACTAAGTAGGTAAATATTTATTAATGAATTGCTTAATAAAATTAACAACGAAAAATATATTTTAGTAATTAAAATTAAAAATTGTTATTAATTAATGTTTGACTGACAAAAAAACAGGAACGTCCATCGCCATGGACAACAATATCCACAAAATTAGAAATGCCAAGTAAATTTTACAGTAGATCAACAAAAGTTTAAAGAGCCATTGTTAGGATTGAAAATTGTAAGTCAGGTATTTTAAACGTAATAAAATCAACAAAGAAAAGACTTTATGTTTCTTCGTTTTATATCACAACTATTACACATCGCTAAATAGCTTACACTGCTTGGCTGTAGGTTCCAACAGGACGTACTTTCTCATTTTATTATTCTACTTCTAATTCATGATCCAAACGTTCCTTAAAAGGAATTCATTGGTTTTTGCTTATCTTCTGCAGCATCTTCTGTTTTTGCAGAAGGTTTTTAGATCTGAAAATTAAAACAAGTTAGACACGTTTTCACAAGACAAATTTCAATCACGAAAATATCAGTTTGTGATTTTTTATTATTGATTAAAATACTAATTTGAAAACAATAGATTGTGAGCTGTTTTTATAAATATGATAGCTAAATTAAAATGTAAAATATATCTTTGCTTATATATTTTTTAAAAATTTGGACTCAGTTTAATTTTAATTTAATTTTTACACAGTTATATTAATATAACCTCACATGAAACTAATTGTCTGTTTAAAGAACTAAAATAAATTAACTTTGCTTGTACAGATTTATTTCCCCATAGTATTTTTTTTTATTAACCTTTAATTGAATTTAAAAAAGTCTTAATTATGAACTTTATAAGGCATGAAAATTGTTGAAAATAGGAGTAACCTTGAACTGAAAATGGATTGATAGTTGACTCATGAGTAGTGAGCAACAATTTTATCACATTGAAAATTATCACCTGTTTCACTTTCATTTTCACAATCCACGCATGCGTGTCGCGTTTTCTGTTAGGAATTACTAATTATTATTTTCATATCTAGTATAATTCATTTATAAAATCTACAATACTTGGACAATTTGTAAGAGTTTATGTTCCTGCATGAGTTTACGCGTTTGTATAGATCCAGGAACAATTATTTTATAATTTTATTAATTTTTGAATCACTTATAAAATTAATATTTTGTGTTTCTTGGTCAATGCGACTATTTTCAAATAAAAATATCTGAAGAGGGTTCCATAAGTACAAGCCATAAGGAAATAAATACCTACTTTTAAATTTATACTGTGAGTTTTTTAAAACGTGTTTAAAAAATAAAAAGATCAAAATTAATAAATTAAATATTGCCCTTAGTTAAAGATTAATTAGTATCATTATTCAGAAACAAAGGGCCCTAAGTAATCTTCATACGGGGGCATCAAAAAAATTGTTATATGATTCAGTTGTGTATAAGGCCGATAATATTCAATTGTTTTTTAGTCCTAACCTATGTAGAAAGTGTCTAGAATTTGGGGATATTCAGTTAAATTAGAATGCGAAATGTGTATCGTACGTGATTATGAAGCGATAAAACGTGTTTAGAAGATGTACACTTCCGGTAAACGATTAATTACACTTTTAAAAAATCAAATCAAGTTCAGTTGTATAAGTAGAGTCGAATTGGTAGTGTCGAGAGACAGCAAGCAACGAAAGGCAGTGAAGCAGGTAACTGCGACGGACATCGTCTGATCGATCGGAGGTCGCCTATAGAAGCCAGCAATCACCACCAGAAGGTAACTTTATTTATTAAAGACCACTGCACAGGTTAATCTTTTAAATTTTTGTATATATTGAGTATGCACACAGTCCACTGCAAGAGGAGGGTTATTTGTCAAAATTCCTTTTAAGGGGTGACATTCTAAATTCTATTTTGGAAAATACATTTGCTCTTAACCCTCTTACGGCGTTTTTGCTGCAAAAAAATATTTTTTAAACGTTTCAACATTTCGGACAAAAAGTTCAGTTATATTTCGAAAAGCATTGACAGCACTTGGACCCGATTTCTCCAATTATTCATGGCAGGAGGGGTATTTAATCACGAATACTGTCTAATTCAATCGCATCTGATTGGCGGAACAGTGGTTCTAATGGAAGACATCCGAAACTTATCAACTACTGAGCAGATGTCATCGCTATAGGTCGGCTGGTTGTTACAACCCTCGAAGTATTTATAATCACACTTAGCCGTTATTTTAAATCCTTTTTGAGGGCAGTTTTACTTTAGGTGAGCGCGTCTGTTCAAAATGTTTCTCTATACAAGGTGTAGCATGTAAGCATTTCCTCATATTCCTAATAGAATGTACATTCATTTCCTACGGTGTATTCCATTCCTGATGGCGAGATTGCCCAATCTTATTCTACTGTTAATGTTAAGAGTTTTTGCTTCAGTTCTTGGCGAGGACCATAAATTGGACTAAAAAAATGTAAAGATAGTAGCGGAAACAGAAAGAAAGTTTCCATTTCTGTATTTTATTTTATCATATTAACCACTGCAAATTTCTGTATTAGGAGACGTAGTAACAAACGCTAACCCTTCCATTAATTTCTCATGTTGCACAATCAATCTAATATTTAATCCCGTGAAATGGGAGCGAGAGCCAAAGGCAATTCTGGTGCGAGATTTTCCTTCCGCTATAAAGCCTAGTTTTTCATAAGTCATTTTTAAAATGATATATCGATGTAATCATTTGTAGTACTTTTTATAAATATACTAAATTTTAACAATAATACAATTACGTTCAAATTGGGCAGAAAACGAGCCTCTTCGTTACATCCTCGTATTAAACAATTATTCTAATTTCAGTTAGTGAATCTGTCCCTTGCTTGTTACCATTTCTAACTCGGGATTACCAACCTTGTGCACTTAAATATCCCAGCATACATTAGTAGTTTGGATTAATCCTAATTGGCTTGAATTCATACACAGATAAACTTCTGAAATTAGCTTGAAGATTAAACGTTGTATCGAATCCTTACTATTAGTTCACCTCTCCTTATATATATCTAGTGTAAATTTTCAATCGTTTTAAAATACGTTTTTATTCATCCAATCGAGTTCAAATATATTTTTTTAAACTTATAGTGGATGTGAATGTTAATGCAGTTTTTTAAATATTTATTTAATAATTACATTATAAAAATTGGTGGTATAGACCGGATTCGAACTGAGTATTTTCATGTTCAAATTCTAGCGCTCTTGACACCTAGTCAACGTTTCCATAGCTATAAATTAACTTTTCAAAGATCTATATGAGAACCCTCCATTGTATAACCCTAAATTGTTGACATGGTTAACACACAATATCATGAATAATGATTTAAAAAAATAAAATAAACAAACAAACTAGATCAACATTATCGATCTTTGTTTCAAAAACGGACAATGCGAAAAGAAAGCGAAGATACTACAACACAATGCAAGCTACGAAAAAAAAGAGTTTTAAATAGTAGCAAACAAAAATAATAGTCCAACACCATGGAAATTCCCTTTCCATTTTGCCACTTAATATTGTTATTGCGACATATGTATACTGTAATACATATTTATATTAATTGTAATTATAAAATAAAAAGAAACTAAAATAAAATTTTTCTTTGTTGATTTAAGTAGGAATTGACTTAATAATTGTTTTAATATAATTTTTTTTGTAATCCAAATCAGAATTACTAGTTACAATTTTGTGTTTACAATATCTCTATTTCCTTTGTTGTGTGTTTGTTAATCTTCCTTTGACTTGTAATTTATACCATTGTTTCAATTTTATTAGAAGTCGTAAGAAAGAATGAAAAAGAGTTTATTATTTTATTGTATAAAAGAGTGAAAAAATAATTGTAATTTTAATTCAGTGTATAAGTTCCTTAAATTTCATTGTCTTTTAAATGTTTGAAATTTATCAAGTTTTCAGAGGATTTTATTGAATTTCTAGAGAGGAAACATCGGATATTTTTTATAATGTGATTTCTTTTACGTGTTTATTTTTCTAGAGTTATTATTTACAGTTTTTACTTATTTACATTTATAACTGTAAATAAATGTGAATATTAATTTTTCTAAATAATTAAGTGAAATTTTGGGAGAGATTTACATCTTGGTAGAGCGCAAAAACAGCATAACATTCTGCTATAAAATATATAGAATGTAACATTTTGGTAGAGCATAATATTCTGGTATCAAAATTTAATTTGTGTAATGTGTTACATTCTTGTAGAGAGTAATATTCTGGTAGCGAGGTTTAATTTGTGTAGTGTTATATTCTTGTAGAGTGTGAGATTCTGGCAGAGAGTAACATTCTGGTAGAAAGTAAAATTGTGGCAGAGAGTAACATTCTCTTAAAGCGAAATATTCTGGTACAGCGTATATTCTAGTAGCGAGGTTTAATTTGTGTAAAGTTTTACATTCTTGTAGAGAGTAATATTCTGGTAGCGAGGTTTTTTTGTGTAACGTGTTAAATTCATTTAGAGTGTAAGATTCTGGTAGCGAGGTTTAATTTGTGTAGTGTTACATTCTTGTAGAGTGTAAGTTTCTGGCAGAGAATAGAATTTTGGCAGAGAGTAACATTCAGGTAGAAGGTAAAATTGTGGCAGAGAGTAACCTTCTCTTAAAGCGGAATATTCTGGTACAGCGTATATTCTAGTAGCGAGGTTTAATTTGTGTAAAGTTTTACATTCTTGTAGAGAGTAATATTCTGGTAGCGAGGTTTTTTTTTGTGTAACGTGTTAAATTCATTTAGAGCATAAGATTCTGTTAGCGAGGTTTAATTTGTGTAGTGTTACATTCTTGTAGAGTGTAAGACTCTGGCAGAGAATAGAATTCTGGCAGAGAGTAACATTCAGGTAGAAGGTAAAATTGTGGCAGAGAGTAACTTTCTCTTAAAGCGTAATATTCTGGTAGCAAAGTTTAATTTGTTTATAGTGTTACATTCTTCTAGAGTGTAAAATTCTGGTAGAGAATAGAATTCTGGCAGAGAGTAACTTTTTGATAGAAAGTAAAATTGTTGCAGAGAGTATTCTTCTCTTCGTAATATTCTGGCAGCAAAGTTTAATTTGTGTAAAGTGTTATATTCTTGTTGAGAGTAATGTTTTGGTAGAGAATGGAGTCCCGGGAGAAAGTACCATTCAGGTAAAAAGTAAAATTATTGCAGAGAGTGTAAGATCTTTGTAGAGAGTAGGATTCTGGTAGATTTTAACATTCTGGTAGAAAGTAAAATTGTTGCACAGAATAACCTTCTCTTAAAGCCTAATATTCTTTTAGAGCGTATTATTCTAGCAGCGAAGTTTAATTTGTGTAAAGTGTTACATTCTTATAGAGTATAAGATGTTGGCAGAGAGTAACATTCTGGTAGAAAGTAAAATTGTTGGCGAGAGTAACCTTCTCTAAAGCGTAATATTCTGGTAGAGCGTAAATTTTATCAGAGCTAAGCATATGTTTGTTCGTGTGTTCGCATACGAGTGTATGCATGCAAAGCAACATATAAACATACCTTTTTCTATGCAGGTATATTTCGGCAACAAGTATTGCGGCGGAGAACACCACGCCCCCGAGAAGCACAACAAAAGCCAGCATCACCGCCTCCATATTAACCTTAGCCACGGATGCGTTCTCTACACACAGATTGGGCTTACGTGGATGCCATGCGTGTCTCTCCTGGCGCAGGACACCTCTTTCCCGCATCAGCAAGAAACTGAAATATTAGATGTGTTTAATCAATGTAACAAAAGCTTTGAATTTAATATAATGGACTAACCACGTCACGAGACAGTTTTTCATTGGTCAATAATATTATATTTATGGTATTCATAAGTGCTTAAGTACATTTGACAATAATAGCTAGCTCGACTCACCGAACATAACGTAAGGCGTTAGGCTAAACTTATTTCTCATTGCCAGAAATATAATATTATTTTAATACTTTCCATTGAGACAGGTAACCCTGTTTAAGAATTTCAGTTTGTTCAAATTGTTGCTCAAATACATTTTTTAAAACTCTTATTACATAACACTTGATGTTAATACAGTTCTTCCAAATGTGAATTCAACAATTAAATTTAATAATGAATTATTTTAGTTTTATATGGGAGAAAAACGTTTAACAAAAGAGGCAAGGTATGCAATATATTTACTTCGTCCTTTGTGGGTTAAAATAAGTGATAACATATGATTTCATAAAACAGCTGATTTTATGTTAAGGGTTATTTGATAAAACAGCTGTTTGAAAGCATAGGTAATGTTATTTTAATTTTATTAGTTGTAACTATTTAACAAAAGGTACCAAAAATAATATATTTCGTAGTTGACCCAAGTAGGAATTTGTTTTAAAAATCTTTGGCTTGTATTAGTGTTACTATTATAATATAATTTACAAGCAAATGTTTATATTTCTTCCTAAACCATATCTTGAACACATTGTAACGGGACACAAGAATAGCCAACCTCCCGGAAGGTGTCTGGTTAATCCTGGCAATCAATCATCCGATACACGTTGGTAACAAACGCAAGTCGGATTAACACTAAACTTTAAATAATCCTACCTTAGGGCTTGAAGAAAAGGCGGATGTAGGCGAAGTTTCTTTGTAACTTTCTTGCCTCGCTTTTAAACTTTGAGAGGAAAACTGTTACACGAAGTTTAAGTATAGTAAACATTTATTAACCATTGCTTATGTATTCTCCTACATTATAAAACTTTGGCGAACATATCTGACACCCTCCTCGCATACACTAGATATTAGAATACCTCCTCTATTATAATTCTGGACTCGTTAAAACAACTGTATTTTTACTATACCCATTTATTAAACTTTTTTCAACTTATTCATCTCTAACCATATATTTTATTATCTTTCCATATGATTTTTTTCACCCAAAGGTGATTCATTTTGATGGAAAAGTAGTGATTCATTTTGATGCAAAGGTACTGGTTAATTTTGATGCAAAGGTAGTGATTCATTTTGATGCAAAGGTACTGGTTAATTTTGATGCAAAGGTAGTGATTCATTTTGATGCAAAGGTACTGGTTCATTTTGATGCAAAATTACTGATTCATTTTGATGCAAAGGTACTGGTTAATTTTGATGCAAAGGTAGTGATTCATTTTGAGACAAAGATACTGGTTCATTTTAATTTAAAAATACTGATTCATTTTAATGCAAAGGTACTGATTCATTTTTATACAAAGGTACTGGTACATTTTGATGTAAGAGTAGTGATTCATTTTGATGCAAAGGTACTGGTACATTTTGATGCAAAAGTAATGATTCGTTTTTATACAAAGGTACTAGAACATTTTCATGCAAAAGGAGTGATTCATTTTGATACACAGGTACTGGTTCATTTTGATGCAAAGGTACTAGTTCATTTTGATGCAAAAAGAGTGATACATTTTGATACAAAGGTACTGGTTCATTTTGATGCAAAAGTAGTGATTCATTTTGATACAAAAGGTACTGGTCCATTTTGATGCAAAAATAGTGATTCATTTTGATACAAAAGGTACTGGTTCATTTTGATACAAAGGTACTGGTCCATTTAGATGTATAAGTAGTGATTCATTTTGATGCAAAGTTACTGGTTCATTTTAAAGCAAAAATAGTGATTCATTTTGATACAAAGGTTTTTTGTTAATTTTTATTCAAATATAGTTAATTATTTTGATACAAAGGTACTGGTTCATTATAGTGCAATGGTACTGATTTATTTTGATACAAAGAAACTAGTTCATTTTAATGCAAAGATACTGATTCATTTTTATACAAAGGTACTGGAACATTTTCATGCAAAAGGAGTGATTCATTTTGATACACAGGTACTGGTTCATTTTGATGCAAAGGTACTAGTTCATTTTGATGCAAAAGGAGTGATACATTTTGATACAAAGGTACTGCTCAGTTTGATGCAAAAGTAGTGATTCATTTTGATACAAAAGGTACTGGTTCATCTCGATACAAAGGTAGTGATTAATTTTGATACAAAGGTACTGGTCCATTTTGATGTAAGAGTAGTGATTCATTTTGATACAAAGGTACTGGTACATTTTGATGCAAAAGTAGTGATTCGTTTTTATACAAAGGTACAGGTACATTTTGATGCAAAAGGAGTGATTCATTTTGATACAAAGGTACTGGTTCATTTTGATGCAAAGGTAGTGATTAATTTTGATACAAAGGTACCGCACATTTTGATGCAAAGCAGTTATTCATTTTGATACAAAGGTACTGCTCATTTTGATGCAAAAGGAGTGATACATTTTGATACAAAGGTACTGCTCATTTTAATGCAAAAGTAGTGATTCATTTTGATACAAAAGGTACTGGTTCATTTCGATACAAAGGTACTGGTTCATTTTGATACAAAGGTACAAGTTCATTTTGATGCAAAAGTAGTGATTCATTTTGATACAAAGGTACTGGTACATTTTGATGTAAGAGTAGTGATTCATTTTGATACAAAGGTACTGGTTCATTTTGATACAAAGGTACTGGTCCATTTAGATGTATAAGTAGTGATTCATTTTGATGCAAAGTTACTGGTTCATTTTAAAGCAAAAATAGTGATTCATTTTGATACAAAGGTTTTTTGTTAATTTTTATTCAAATATAGTTAATTATTTTGATACAAAGGTACTGGTTCATTATAGTGCAATGGTACTGATTTATTTTGATACAAAGAAACTAGTTCATTTTAATGCAAAGATACTGATTCATTTTTATACAAAGGTACTGGAACATTTTCATGCAAAAGGAGTGATTCATTTTGATACACAGGTACTGGTTCATTTTGATGCAAAGGTACTAGTTCATTTTGATGCAAAAGGAGTGATACATTTTGATACAAAGGTACTGCTCAGTTTGATGCAAAAGTAGTGATTCATTTTGATACAAAAGGTACTGGTTCATCTCGATACAAAGGTAGTGATTAATTTTGATACAAAGGTACTGGTCCATTTTGATGTAAGAGTAGTGATTCATTTTGATACAAAGGTACTGGTACATTTTGATGCAAAAGTAGTGATTCGTTTTTATACAAAGGTACAGGTACATTTTGATGCAAAAGGAGTGATTCATTTTGATACAAAGGTACTGGTTCATTTTGATGCAAAGGTAGTGATTAATTTTGATACAAAGGTACCGCACATTTTGATGCAAAGCAGTTATTCATTTTGATACAAAGGTACTGCTCATTTTGATGCAAAAGGAGTGATACATTTTGATACAAAGGTACTGCTCATTTTAATGCAAAAGTAGTGATTCATTTTGATACAAAAGGTACTGGTTCATTTCGATACAAAGGTACTGGTTCATTTTGATACAAAGGTACAAGTTCATTTTGATGCAAAAGTAGTGATTCATTTTGATACAAAGGTACTGGTACATTTTGATGTAAGAGTAGTGATTCATTTTGATACAAAGGTACTGGTACATTTTGATGCAAAAGTGGTGATTCATTTTTATACAAAGGTACTGGTACATTTTGATGCAAAAGTAGTGATTCATTTTGATACAAAGGTACTGGTCCATTTTGATGTAAGAGTAGTGATTCATTTTGAAACAAAGGTACTGGTACATTTTGATGCAAAAGTAGTGATTCATTTTGATACAAAGGTACTGCTACATTTTGATGTAAGAGTAGTGATTCATTTTGATACAAAGGTACTGCTCATTTTGATGCAAAAGTAGTGATTCATTTTGATACAAAGGTACTGGTACATTTTGATGTAAGAGTAGTGATTCATTTTGATACAAAGGTACTGCTCATTTTGATGCAAAAGTAGTGATTCATTTTGATACAAAGGTACTGGTCCATTTTGATGTAAGAGTAGTGATTCATTTTGATACAAAGGTACTGGTACATTTTGATGCAAAAGTAGTGATTCATTTTGATACAAAGGCACTTGTACATTTTGATGTAAGAGTAGTGATTCATTTTGATACAAAGGTACTGCTCATTTTGATGCAAAAGGAGTGATACATTTTGATACAAAGGTACTGCTCATTTTGATGCAAAAGTAGTGATTCATTTTGATACAAAAGGTACTGGTTCATTTCGATACAAAGGTACTGGTTCATTTTGATACAAAAGTACTAGTTCATTTTGATGCAAAAGTAGTGATTCATTTTGATACAAAGGTACTGGTCCATTTTGATGTAAGAGTAGTGATTCATTTTGATACAAAGGTACTGGTACAGTTTGATGCAAAAGTAGTGATTCATTTTGATACAAAGGTACTGGTCCATTTTGATGTAAGAGTAGTGATTCATTTTGATACAAATGTACTGGTACATTTTGATGCAAAAGTAGTGATTCATTTTGATAGAAAGGTACTGGTCCATTTTGATGTAAGAGTAGTGATTCATTTTGATACCACGGTACTGGTCCATTTTGATATAAGAGTAGTGATTCATTTTGATGCAACGTTACTGGTTCATTTTGATGCAAAAGTAGTGATTCATTTTGATGCAAAGGTACTGGTACATTTTGATGCAAAAGTAGTGATTTATTTTTATACAAAAGTACTGGTACATTTTGATGTAAGAGTAGTGATTCATTTTGATGCAAAGTTACTGGTTCATTTTGATGCAAAAGTAGTGATTCATTTTGATGCAAAGGTACTGGTACATTTTGATGCAAAAATAGTGATTCATTTTTATACAAAGGTACTTATACATTTTTATGCAAAGGAGTGATTCATTCTGATACAAAGGTACTGGTTCATTTTGATGCAAAGGTACTAGTTCATTTTGATACAAATGTACTGTTTCATTTTGATGCCAAAGTAGTGATTCATTTTGGTGCAAAGAGACTGGTTAATTTTGAGACAAAAGTACAAATTAATTTTTATTAATTTCTATGCGAAAAAACATCGACTATACCTTTATTTTTCAATTACTTCTATTAGTTCACACTCTCTTTATATATATCTTGTTCGAATTTTCAGTCGTTAATGAAATACTTTTTATTCATTCACTCAAGTTCAAATACATTTTTTTAAAGTTGTAGTGGATGACGCTTGATGCTAGTAAAGATTATTTGAACTATTAATTCATTAAATAAATTTAAATAAATAATTTTTATAATTAACTTCGTTTCTAATTTGTCGATATTTCCTGCGGAAATATAAGATAATACACTCACTACACCACGAAATACCACATATAATATTAATATCTCACCCGCATGAAACGTAGTCCCTAAGAGGTGACCCTTTCTTCACTTGACTAGCAGCAAGAAATGGAGGAATCAACTCGATTTCGGTCAAAGCACACTTTTCCGAGTCAGAGAAGAACCTCTCGATAAGTCGATAATGCGTGGCATCTTCCGCGTAGAAGGCGTACGGCTTGGTCCTCATCCTCTCAATGCCTTCCCGGACCGTCATGAACCCGAATGGGTGCCTGAGCTTCTTCTTGTACACCTGGAGGGTCAAAGGATCCGTAGATTTCTGAAACGTAAAACATCAAGCACACAAGTATGCCAATAGATTTTCGGCCCATATATAAATTACGGTAGAACCTCTCTAATTCGACACGTTCGAGAACTGAGGGCTCGGACCCATTCCAGAAAAAGTTGAATTACGGAAATCGTGAATTTAAAATGTAATTGTCTGTAAGCATATCACATAAATACGTAAATAGGTATGTAATGTAATTAATGTTGTACTTACAATATTTATGTCAGAAGAAAACTCAACAACACTATTACGCAACACTATAAAAACACCAAAAGCCTCCAGTATAGTTCGTAGTTATTATATTTTCATAAAAGACATAAAAACATAATACAGAACTCTGTAAGAACAATAACACTAGCAAGAAAAATACTTCATAATATATCTGTTTAAGTTTTGGTTTTAAAAGGTCTGTGATTTTCTTTTGTAGTGAAGAGGTCTTTTCTGATGGCGCCTATACTACGTGAAAGTGTAAACGATGTTTGCTATTACAGTGACGAGTTACAGAAGGTGACGAATTAAAGAGGTTCTACTGTATTTCCTATTTGATAATTATGGCAACATTTTTTATAAATTGGTTACAATAAATTTTAAACAAACTGTATTTAATTGATACATTTATAATTTTTTAAGCCTATATTTAATTTTTTATTTGTAATATATTTTGTTTTGTGTTTCGGTTCATCAGTCATCTTGGCGTTTGTCATATAAGCAGGGGTGTGGCCAGGGGGTACAGGGGGACGTGCCCTCTAAACCAATTACATTTAGGAGAAAAATATTAACCAATAAAAAAAATTTATTCTTCTCCACCAACAATAGGAAGGAAAACTAATATTGACTATTATTTTTGTGAAGCAGCGCTGCGAAACACGGCTTTGCACTCGGCCTGACAGTAAAGCTAGCGTCTGAGTGTGAACCCCCGGATTGTGCCCCACCCCAATACATCGTCCTGGCTACGCCTCTGTATGGAAGGTAGGAAAGGATATTTGAGTAAGGATATGGGATAAAGGGTCATCTTTGCAAGATAGTATATGTGAAGTAGACCCAACAACTTACATTGTGATGGAGAGATGTCTCCCAATACGTTTCTGTGGGGGAAGAAGGATACAGTTATGGGAAGTGACATAGAGATCACCTGGCACTGAAGGCGAGGGCAACTCATAATATGGCATGTGCAGAAGTACTTACCTGAACTAGACCTTGCTTCCTCCATGGTATACTGAAGAACATACAAATGTAATTATCTACTCTGTAAGGAACTTTTAAATGCGCCTGTTATTTATGAGATTCTTTTGGGGTGTTCATTTTTACGCATGTGATAATGTTAGAATAAAACTATTGACAATAATTCCAATACCACAAAATTTTATCAGAAATAAATAATGCAAAAAGTACAAGAAATAATAAACATTAATTATTTATTCACTAAAAGGCATAATAAAATACCCTAATGAAAGGGTATATACATACATACATACATACATTTTTTAATAAACACATTTACAAATTACATATAAAACTGATAATAAAATTAAAAATTTAATAAACATTAACAAAAATCAAAATAATATGCACGAAAGAAATGGAGTATATAATATAAAATGTCAAACTTTTAATAAATTATATGTAGGACAAACAAAAAAGAAATTAAAAGGAAGATACAAAGAACATTTAAACGCTTATTTCAAACCAAACATATACAAATAAAATTTAGCTACGCATTTATTAATAATGGACACGAGTTTCCGGAAATAGAAAATATGAAATTAATAAAAGAATTAAATAAAGGATTAAAAATGAATATATTTGAAACATTGGAAATTTGTAAGAATAAAGTTAAAGACAAATTAGATGAACAAATTCAAGTGAGATCAAGGCACCAAATTATTTATAAGGTCATTGATGTTATAGAAAAAATTACATAAAGTGCAATACTTATAAACATATGGTCGTTTGTAGCACATATGATTTAATTTTGTAAAAATATTTTATTAGATAATTATTTTCCTGAAGATGCTGGTACTATTTTATCGGCGAAAAGCTTTGAATAAATATATTCATTAAAAGTATTCTTGTTTTTGAAATATTTTAAATTTATTATATATATATATATATATATATATATATATATATATATATATATATATATGTGTGTGTGTGTGTGTGTGTGTGTGTGTGTGTGTGTGTGTGTGTATGTATATATAATGTAATATTAGATTGTAATATTAATAAGAGTTTTATTGGTATAGATTATTATTATTATTTTTTTTGTATAACTTTTATTTACTTTTGCGAACTTACATCGTCAAAAAGAAATTTATCTTATATTGAACAAGAATTCATATTAAAATGACTATTTTTATGAATAAGTGGATTATTGAAGATGCCAACTCTGGCAAACAACTCTGGTTGTTGTTTAAATATATTTTGTTGTTTAAAATTATATTGTTTATTGAATAATTATGAGAAAAAAACAATTGTATTTTTTAATCATGTTTACACTCGCAGAGATTACCGATTAAACAAATGCTTTTGACTTGTGGCTCAGAAACAAATATTTATTTAAACGTTCAACGTTCCAATAACGCTTACGTTGTCATCAGGCTTTGTTCGTCCAGCCTTGATTCAAGCTTTCTTGAGTTTATCGCTTGTACTCATGAACAAAGGTGCTGTGAGTTAATAAAATCGTATATGCGCTGTTTTCATAAATATACTAAGGTTATGTCACGGCGCTATTTGTTAATGGATCACAGGAGCAATACGGCCTGTTTAAATAAATAGTTGTACCTGACTCCCAAATAAAGTGCACTTATTAAAACAATTTTATTAAAAGTTTACTTTAAGCAACATAGCGTAACGTACTGCAAATAGATCCCTGGCGTACTTGTAGTCCTTCACCCCCATCTGTATGGAGCTCTCCAGCAGCTGACGAATTGTTCTAATGTTTTTGGGGGGCGGGGACAGCAACGCTGTCACGATGGCGGCACCGTAGAATGCGTACAACACGACGCTCAGGATTAATACAAACAAAAATATAATCCTCACAGAAATTCGATGCGACGTCTCGGATAACCCTAAAGGAACAAAGACAAACTGGCTGGTTATATATTGCTTGCAATTTGATATTGTTTGATTTATTGTACGAAGGGTATTAGAAACATTTGAGCCATCCTTAAAAGCTTTCCGAAAACGTTTATTTTGTTTACTACTCGAATTATTTTCAGACAAATATAATTACAAGATTTTATCGCTTCAATAAAATAATAAGGGCCAAAAGGTCTACTTATGTATAACTATTGAATTTATTTTAATGAATTAAAAAACTGCTACGTTAGATAAGCCTTTAAAGGTTTTGAAATAATTAATTGCATTAAAAAAGAGAATTATTCATAGCAAGGACTATTAATAATATTTATATATTTTTTGTAGATCTTACACCGCATCGACATTTGGAACAAATTACAAATTTTTGTGTACAAATTCTTCAGAAAAAAGGAGACAACTTGTCTGTGACGACCCAAAAATTAAAATTTTGAAAAAAGGGAAAAAATGCCCTCACTTTACAACTTTATACACTCAATGTTTATTTACAAACTCAGTAGCAAAACGAATCAGGTTCAAATAAAGTTATTCTACAAAAATAAAAAATGAAATTACATTTTCCCAGGTACGAAAGATATCGACAAGTGAATTTGTCGCTCACTTATTCCCATTACTTTATAGAGTGGTTCACAAGAGCTCATCTTTCACTTCACGATCCTTCTGATTAGCTCAAGTTAGCAGACTTTATTTTTTTTAAATACGAAACCTAACCTAACTTTAGATTTTGTAACTACGTGTAATAAAGTTTTATTTTTGTTTCTATTACATATATTTTAGTGTTTGGATCAGATCCAAGTAATGTCTTTGAATTTTAAATAAATTAATGAGCTTATCTTAATCAGCTTACCTTGATGAGCTTACTTTGCTGAACTGACCTTGCTGATCTTACTTTGCTGAGCTTTCTATGCTGAGCTATTCATGTTGCTCTTACTTAGCTAAGTTTTCCATGCTGAGCTTACCTTGATGAGCTTACCTTGGTGAGCTTACCTTGGTGAGCTTGGCATGATGAGCTTATCTTAATCAGCTTACCTTGATGAGCTTACCTTGACGAGCTTGCCTTGCTGAGCTTATTTTGATGAGCTTACTTTGCTGAGCTTACCTTGCTGAGCTTACGTTGATGAACCTACCTTGGTGAGCTTGCCTTGCTGAGCTTATTTTGATGAGCTATCCTTGCTGAGTTTACATCGATAGGCTTACACTAATGAGCTTTATATGTTGAGCTTACCTAGCTGAGCTTTTCTTTATGATCTTATCTTGCTAAGCTGACCTTTCAGAGCTTATCTTGATGAGCTTAACTTCATAAACTGATCTTTCAGAGCTTACCTTGATGGATTTACCTTGCTGAACTGACCTTTCAGAGCTTACCTTACTGAGCTGACCTTTAAGAGCTTATCTTGATGAGTTTACCTTGCTCAGCTGTCCTTTCAGAGCTTACCTTCATGAGCTTACCTTGCTGAGCTGATCTTTTAGAGCTTATCTTGATGAGCGCACCTTGCTGAGCTGACCTTTCAGAGATTACCTTGATGAGCTTACCTTGCTGAGCTATGGCTCCGACAACGAGAACCACGTTAGAGCTCCAAGAAAGCTCAGTGTCGCTGGATTTATTTATTCTCCAGTAGCTTATTAGCTTCAAAACGACTACCACAACGAATAAAATAAGCGCAGTGCATATCCAGGCTGTGAGAGTAAGTGGCTGTACGAGAGCTCTATACACGCCCATGGTTGAAGGATGACGGAAGACGAAACAGGCTCTGATAAAATTACAGTTGTAATAATCATTAAACTTTATAATGTAAGCTACACACACACACACACACATACACACACACACACACACACACACACACCCACATATATATATATATATATATATATATATATATATATATTAAACCTTAAAATACAAATATCACGTACATAAGATTTACTTCTTTAAAACGTAAGAAGAAGAATAACTTTTCTAATGTAAAATTAACTATCAGAGGTAACAGTTTTTTGGTCACTCTGGTCACAGGTGTCTGCAAAACTACAAAATTTTACCAATTTATTATTTAGATTAATTTTTAGTTAATCATATCTTACCATACTACATATAAATATTTCATTATTAATTCTTTGTATTTAAATACACTACCAAATAATAATATATATAATTGAGAATACAGAAGGAAAACGGTTGCTGTCATAAAATTAAATTTGTACACAGTGACCATATTAAACATGGAGATCTAATAAAATTATTAATATGTACAACTAATTATTATAATAGAATGTTTTATTGTTCTCTTTATACTTGAGATTACCCAAACTAAGTTTTGTTTTTTTGCCTATCAATTTTGTTAATGTGTTTGGACGTAAAGCTGTTTTTCTTTAATGTAGGTCGAAAATGATAACTTGTATTTTCAATTAAATTAAATTTAACAAATTTAGAAGTTTGACATTATTTGTTATTAGATGTAATAAACTCATAGCATTGTGCTTTCCCTGAAAAAAAGTGTTCTAAGAAAAGTTAATTAAACTGAAGAAAGGTTGCTATTATTTGACAATGGCATTTTAATTTAATTAATTTACTTTATTCAATGCCCTTGCGTCAGTTTTCAACCATTCGGGTCTCCCAGTAGCGATTTATGACGTCATGAGTAGAATACGATAGAGCTTGGCAGCCTGTAGAAGTACACTATACATACTTTCAAGACTGCGCAATGAGCAGGTTTCCTCGGCAGCGAGGTCAATGCTATAGAGATGGACTGAGTAGTCATGCCCTTTTACTACATCTTCACTTATTTCCACATATGCTGGGATTGGTCCCACGGTAGCAAGACTCTACCACTTTTTTCCTGAGCTCAAGGTATTTGCGAGAATCTGTAGTGTTAATCAGATTCTTTGCTCTGCTTAAAAAATATCAATGGGCTTTGCCTTAATGACGGGTCTTTCCAGAAATTCCTGAGCCGCCATTCCCTCAGTTCTGCCCGTCTGGAGCTGAACCGGACTGTTCTGTGCAGGGAGAGGGGCATTGCTGCTACGTGCAGTAATTCTTGTCTGGGATTGGCCACCACTTTATTTATATATTTTTATTTATAAACTTGAGAAATGAAGCTTGTTTCTCATTTCTTCAAGGCTATCTGCATTTAACAGCAAGTACCCTAACTTTTTAACCCTGACAAATAGGCATTTTGAGCATTTCGACCGCCTGAGTTATTCAAATCTCTAGTACAACCGCTTAAGAGTGTTTAATCTGTTTTTTTTACAATTAGTTGCGTTATTAGACCACTGATATTTTTTTGCAGTGACCGTCTTCTACTGATTCAGGACTTGAATTTGTAAACATTTGATCCTTCTTGAAAATGCTCCTAAACTTTTTTATTTTCTTAGTAGGACCAGCAACATTTCTTAATGACTTCATCAAGAATTTAATTTGCCTTCATCACGAAATCAACATAAAGTATCACAATAAAAACTTTGCCACAAGAGCAGACACGAAACAAAGAGCGTGTTCAACGACTGACGATTCTAGCAGTTGTGTACTTTGCCGCATCTGTGGACATCGTGTGTTACTTCTCTCTCTCTCTCTCTCTCTCTCTCTCTCTCTCTATATATATATATATATATATATATATATATATATTTGTAGATTATGCAACACTGTTTTCTTGTATACACTTATCACTTTCACTTATGTACTTAAACAAGAATCTTACTTGGTATTTATGCGAGCTAACTTTCCAAGGTCAACGGGAAATCCACTCAGCTCGCAGTCTACAACCCCGTTCAGTATGCCTGAGGACGACGGCACAGCCAGCCGTTGAAAGTTAGCTCGCATAAATACCAAGTAAGATTCTTGTTTAAGTACATAAGTGAAAGTGATATATATATATATATATATATATATATATATATATATATATATATTGGTGAACAATCACTACTTTCTGAATATCAAAAGCTTTTCGTTGATTTTCATCAGCCTGTTCGTTTTTCCTTTGAAATTTAAATGTTGTTCTTAAAACTTTATGATACAGCAATATTACTTGAAATTGCAGGATGCTAAGGACACCAACCATTTTCCCCTATACCCTTCAAATAAAATAAAGTTCCACAAAAATATTTTTAATACAACCTTTACTAAAAACGTTACGTTGTGGCACACAGAGGAGTGCTGACAGAAGTGGAATCCTTTATAGCCACGTCTATAGAAATTTTAAATTGAGGGAAACATTTTTTTTGCGTAATTAACTAAGTATTTGTTATCAGACGCATCTAGAAATGTTTTCATTTCGAAAAATTGGATTAAAAATACGTAGCTTATTATTATCGTTATATTGTATTATTTGTATTGAGATTTATTAAAATTTAAATAAAAATATTTATTTATTAACTGATCAAAACTATTTGATGATAACCTTTTTCTTTAACAATGTTCAGTAAATAATGTAACATAACCTACATGTAAAACAGCTGTTCCATAAAAACAAAAAATCACCTGTAATCGTTTAATTCACTTTGAGGTGTCTCATAGCGTAACCTGAAATAAATTATACTGTCGTGACATTGTATATTCATGTCCATTAAATAGGTTTTTGTGGGCGATGCTATAGAGGTTTCCACTTCAAAAACTATAAATCTAAAGACAAGTATTTAACTGTATGACATAAATCTAAGACCAAAATCTTGTGAGTAACCTGAATTTCCAAATTGGATGCACAAAGTCGACAGTATCAATTCTGTGCTGGAACATGACGCAAGGGGCAAGCCCCAGATCCACCTCCCCTCTCTCCACCTGCCCCACCATTCCATCATGTCCTCCATCTGGCTTTACGTAGCCCCACGAATTTGACACGTCATAAGTTAACCTACATCAAGCGTAATTAATATATAAACTGTTTATAGCGTACAGTACAATTTATTATTTACTAATAGATTATTCAATTTGTATTTATATTATAAAACATATGTATAACAGTGAAAAAAATGAATTTATTGAATATTTAATTGATTGCAAATATAGTACTGTAGGTAAGTGAAAAATAGAATATAGAAATATAAAGGAAAGAAATTATTGATTTGGAAAGTTTTACTTTTTAATACCAATCTGATGAACTAACATTTTTTTATAATTTCCTTTATTTTTACATATAAAAGTTTGTCTACTAGTTAATTAGTTTAATATTAACTTTCAAATATTACTTCTGATCGTCAATGTTTTCATTATTCAATCTTATAAAACTGTAATCTTAAAAAACCTGTCCCAACATAAAGTAGAAGCACTTTAGGAAAAATCGTTTAGCCTAATGCGTGTTGGACAGAGTCAGTTATGACAGACAAATCCGCTTTGAAAACTTGAGTTGACCACAAACTGTACCCTATTCTCAATAGAACAAGCTCGCTTTCATTACAGGCGGCCACCACAATATACGTAACTATATTGGGCATCATTCTCAGCTACGCCTCACTCGTCTGGGGCCATGCACACGCACACGCACACGCACACGCAGACTACATGAAAGCACCTAGATCACGAATCACCAAAGCACCTGGATGCACAAGGTTAACTCGCCTCCATACAGACTTGAAAGTGGCTTCCATTAATAAATACCTACGACACTTAACGAACACCCTACGCACACATCTGATAAACACCACCGTAAGAGGATTAAATAGCGAGATAATTAGCCCCCCTTTTCAAACGAATTATTACAAATAACCCTCCTTGGGCCGTGGACGGTGTGGATACTTACAATATATATATATATATATATATATATATATATATATATATATATATATATATATATATATACTACTAAGATTTAAAATATTCACCTTGTGTTTGGTCTATTTAATGAGTAAGGTTACCTCTGGGGTTAGCTGGTTTCCTTGGGAAGCGTCAAGCCAATAGGAAGTCGTCCCCACAGTCACTAACTAAAAAGCTCCCCTTGCCTGGTACCTTCACGTTACCTTTCAGCTCGACTCTCGCTATACGATTCTTCTTAATTTGATTTTAATTTTAAAAGTGGCCGGAAAATTCAGGTTTGTCGTAACCAGTAGTTTATAAACGGTTCGCTGCTGAGCGCTGCTCTTCCGCGGCAACCACTGAAACTAATAACTATTTTGCCTCATTTACTTTTATCGGCTGTTTGGCGGTAATACAAAAAAAAACTGTACACACCACATCAACACTAATATCGACACTGGGTAGATACGACACCTCACATGAAAAAACACAGACGGCCGTTGTCCATTCTGTGTGATTAGGACACTCCATAAACACTACACCAGTGCATAAACTAACGACCTACTTTGTTCCAGGTAAAGCGGGGGCACATCCAAAGGGACGCAATCTGTGCCCATTCCAGTTTGTATAATTTGATATTGCATGCCCATTCCAGTTTCGAGTATGCTACAGAAGAAGAAGTGCATGAAACCCACACCCCAGCCTCACTAACAAGGTATATATGTAAAGCTAATAACTCTCCTTATTGTATAGAATAAGGTAAACCTAACCCCCAGGGCTCCTGCATGATCTATCGCGGGATTTTTCATGTAATGGTTCCTTTCTTGAATGGTTTTTTCATCCCGCTCTTGCGCGAATCTTACCGTATCTCTTCGTTTCCGATGAAAAGAGTTTAACAGCTTGGTTCATGGACAATCATCCTGAATTCTTCATTAGCGTTAGGGGTATTAACAGCGTACGCATGTTAGACGGAGGCTACTCGGTTGACTATCACGGGAGCCCTGACCCGGGTTAAAATAAAAAAGCTCTCTTTTAGCAGAGATTTATGTACGTTCTAAAAACATTAGCTACACTATTGTTTACTAAAAAATAATTCAATTTTTAGTTGAAGGATTTTGTTTTGATTTTTTAATTTTTTTTTTTTTTTTGTATTCTTGTAGATTCTATTTTGTTTATACTGTATCCCAGACTGTCTGCAACGACTGACATCTAACAGCCGAAAGTGAGCAGTCCGGCTAGTATCGCGTTGTTGAGGAAACTTCCGCACGTTTTCCTTCTCCAAACCGAATCCTCTTACAGACACCTGCGCGAAGCGATTGTTTACAAAGTGATTCTACAATATTCTTCACAAATAAATGTTTATTTTGATCTTTTGAGTAAACTACCCCCAATAATACTTACGTAAAGTTATAAATATCTTTTAAGATGAGGAATATGATGTAACCATATCGTGATATAGAATCAAGGTACGGATGGTACTTCGAGTCCGTCATGATCTCGTGTAAAGAGCTCGAGTTCAGTTGCAGCTCAGTTATCTGCAAGGACGAAACCATTGTAAGAGGAATATAAACAGGTAATATAACTTGTTAAACTCAGTTAATACTAAGGTTAACATGAAAATATTTTAGTTGCTCTTTATTAAATAATTACAATTAATATAAATAAAGTAGCATAGCCTATCCGTTAAAACAGCTGTTCTACCACATAACCTATAACATAAAATCAGCTGTTACATAACCTCACATATTCCATTATTATTTCAACCATACGTTATTATGATGGAACCTTTGGAAAACAATATGTCTAGTTATATTGAATAATAAATTTAAAGCTTTATATAAATAAATTAATAGTCTACTAACCACAAGCGTTCCGTTCAAATGAACTGCGTGGAAGTTGTTCCTCCGTTGGACCTTCGTTCCGTTCAAGTGAACCTTTAACCCTGAGGAGGTGCTCCAGTTGCCCGCTTGCGTCACGTTTAGAGGTGTTGTATCCTTCAGTTTGTACAAGTCCCACAATGTGCCGTCGGGAAGCGCTAGCATCGCCTCACTGTCCAGACGGAACTTCAAGGATTCCAAGTCCGACAATACGTCTTTGCCTTCGCCAAATATTAGCCAAGAGTAGCTGGCGTTGAGCATCTCATGTTCCGAACACTGGAAAAATGGATGTCACTGAGTTAAACGCCGCTTGTAATTAATAATTTTTCAAAGTGAAAACTTTTATAATTCCTGAATACAATTAAAAATGAACTATTTCTTCCGAAATTATTAAAAAATTTCAAGCAAAAGTAAAATTCTCATCCGATTATTAATTAAGGGAGAACAAGTTATTCAAACGTAAACTCAACACTTACCTGGCTAATAAAATCCTTGCCAAATTCGCAGCCATAGTCGAGAACTACTCCTAGCTTATAAGAGGAGACAGACATGAGACCCGGGAGCAACTGCGGCTCCTGTACGAGCGAAAGCCCGGACGAAACGGTGATGAACCGGTTGTGTCGGTGGACCATCAAGTTACCCATCATTCTATAGGTCTCTGAAAGGATTTTCACACTTATAGATGGATGTAGCTAACATACGTTTTTTATATGCAAATCAACATATAAATTACTACATATATAATTGCTATATCTTTATAACACGATCAGCCAATATTGTTATCGCCAACGAAGGATAGAAAGGATTTTGAATATATATATATGTAAAATCCTATTTGCTTAGGATTATTGTAAGGACATAAACCATAGGATTGTTTAACGTGTGATATAGGACTGCTCTTGAATACATGAGCATAAATCAACTCTTTTCCAGTGTTTAAAAATTTCAACTACAAAATACAACAACTAAGCTATCATCAAAACTCACTATTTACATTATAAAAATATAACTCACTACACAAAAAATAATAAATTAAAACAAGTTTCTCACCAGGGCCTTTAGAAAATTTTAGTGTTAAAGTCCAAAGTTTAAAAAATCTAGAAATTAGAAAAACAACCCAACAAAAAAAAACTGCCTACGCTGATAATCAAGCCAGTTTCAATAAGTTCTTTCCATTTTGTAATTCTAATTTTTTTTTTCAGTCCCTACTATTAGCTCACACTCACACTATATGGCTTGATTGAATTTTCAATCGTTAATAAAATCATTCTTATTCATACAATTAAGTTAAAATATATATTTTTTTTAAACTTATAGTGGATGACACTTGATGTTAATACCAAATTTTCAAATAATTAATAATTAAGTAAATTTAATGAATTAATTTTAATTTTATATGGGAGATAAGCATTTCACAAAAGCTGCAAGGTATGCAATATAATTATTTCGTCCCATTTGACCTACAAAAAGTGATAACATTTGATTTCATAAAAAAAAAAACTGATTGTATAATATAGATAATGCGGTAGAACAGATGTTTCAACGCACAGGTTGTTACTTTATTTATATTAATTCTTATTAGTTAATAAAAAGTAACTAAAATACAATTTTTCTTTGTTGACCTAAAAAAGTAGGAATTGACTTTAAAAAGTGTTTGTAATTTTTTTAGCAAAAATCCATAATTTGATCTTGGTTGTTAGATTATCTCGAACATTGTTAAATTATTTTTGTACTTAAAAAAAGATGGTTTTTCTACTTCCGAAATGTGTTGTATTTTTACAGGTAGGGTAAATGGTCGCCAAGCTTTTTATTAATTAATATTTTTGAAAAACTAATAATCCAGATTATAATTAATTGTAGAACAATATAACTTAACTGATTTTTTTATTAAAAAATCTTAACTTTTTCTAAGTACCTGTACTAGAAAATTTAATTGTATACTTTTAATAAAATAGTGTACTTCCTACGAGTAAATAATATATCTGATACTTATAATATATTTACTTGAACTGCATTTCATTCTAATGCAATACGCATCCTCTGTTTGTAAGTAATAATTGAGCTGGTTTGTGAGTTAAGTATATAAAAAAAACTAACTGCATACAAACTCACAAAACATACTTTATTGCCATACGCGTTTCAATGACTTATGCCATCATCGTAAGTGACACCACTACAAATTTACAGCTGCAACTTAGTAAAACATACAAATACAACTAAAACATAGTTGCAATTGTAAATTTGTAGAGCTGTAGCTGATGATGGCGTAAGTAATTGAAACGCGTATGATAATAAAGTATATTGTTTTGTGATTTCCTGTTATTTATTTGTTTCTCATCTGTTTGGTTAAAAAAATAGTTGTAAAGTATTTTAATGGACACTTATTAATAGTTTAAGAACAGCCTCTATACAAGAGCAACTTGCCGATGGATATTTAATGCACCCTTGGTATTATTAATATGAGGTTATTTCGGTACCGTAAGCTGAACACATGACGACATTAATCGCCCCCACATCTCTCCACTTGAAGAAATCTCCAGCTTGGCGAAGGCGCAGCATGTCCGCTTGCACTGCAATCACCAGGAAGCACGTGAAGATGACGCAAGTACCTCTGGCAAACATGCTTGAATGAATGTTCTTGTGTCTTAACACATGCTAGCTTCAAGATTTACTGAACATGCAATAGTAAAATTACTTCTAACAAGAATTGTTGTAAGGCTAAAGGATTTTGTAAAACAATTGCTTATCGAGCATTCTGTTTTGTATGCACGAATTGTTAAAGCTAATTTGCTTTGTTTTGTGAGTATAGTTAATTCTCTTTGGTAGAGTTTGCATGAGGAGAAAATGCACTTTTTAGTTTAGCCACAAACAGAATGCATCGTATCCAATATCTTCTATTTCTCAAACATATTTAAATTGTTTATTAAACAAAACAAGTAGATTCAAATAGTATCCATGAGAATCTTTTTTCATACTTATGAATGTTCAACTTTGACAACTTGCAAAGAAAAGTTTGCAGTCGAATCACTTTGTGAAAAATCGGATTTTTGGATGTGCAGTGCCTAAAGGCGCCAGTGCACAAGCGCGTTAGTGCGACAGTCTGAGCAACACTTCAGTCGGTCGTGAAATTAGCAGGTGGTGCATCTATACGTACCTTTCCAAAAACATTTGGTGGTGATATGTTTTGATTTAGGTTTTATGTTATCTTTTGTGTTTTATAGTGCACGTGTTTTTAGTTTCTTTAAGAAATGGTGCAACAGGGTAGTAACCGGGGTTTTCCTCTTGACTTCCATAAATGAAGCAACTCAGCTGAAAGTATGTAGTCAGGCTAGTAGCGTTTCTACTTAGAACTTTCTCTTCCTCCTCCCCCTCGCACGTGGCCAAACCCACTCCCCACCCCTACATGCCTGCGCGAGGCGATTTTTGTCAAAGTGATTCAACTGCACAATGCATTTATTGTTCTAAACAAAACAGCGCATTAAAATTAATTCCTTTAATGTCTTCTTAAAAATTGACCCAGTTGATAAACTCATGTGTGAGTCTTCTGACTCAAACAAATCTACATCAGTTGGACCTAAGTTTTCAGAAATCACCAAAAAACTAGATAACTTTAGAACTTATTATTAATTTCGTTTTAGCTTTAGGTGGGATATCCACATAATCCATTAAAGTAAAAATGCCATAACATTTTAATTTTTTTAATTATTAACAATTTATATCTGTATGTAGTTGGTTTGATGTAAACCGGTTGGATGTAGCTTATTTTGCAACAAGCTTTGAGATTTTTTCAGTACTGCAGACAGTATTGAAACTAACCACTTTGAATATAGTTCATTTTAAAATGAAATGTGAAGCAAATTCTAATTACATGTCTTTTAATATAAAAAACTCGAATTCTGGATGTCCAATAGAATGTACTTCCATGTTTATAAAATAACAACTATCATAAAGTACAACTTTTCACAATCTTACAAACAACAGTTCTATTTCCGTTCTGTTTCTAACCTCACTAGAAACAGAATTTCGCATTAATAACAACAAAGAAGGCAGCCGATGCGCAGTGGACATCAGATGTAGTCCGTTTGGAAACTCATTCTATGATGTAATTCATTTTGAAACTAATCTCGCACTTTGCGATAAGAAATCGACAAGCGTTCGTTTTGAATGTTAGGCACGTTTTCCCTTGTAAAAGTGACAAATCTGTAGAAAACTAAAAACTTGATGCGGTTGATTTTGTACTTGTTATTTCTATTTTCTCATAGAAAAATCCAATGGTGAAATAAATCTATGAAAGTAAATTGAAGACATTTATCGCGTTCATTGGTTTACGTCTCTCTCGACTAAAGCTCAACTAATATTGTGCCGTAAATCAAATCTATTGCGGTCTCATAATCTCACAAAATACCCGAATGGAAGATGTTTGGTTCTACATACAAAAGCAGAGTACAAAACTAACTAAATATTCAAATTACAGCTTGACTTTAAGCCTATTTACCGAGCTTTCAATAGATTTGTTTCAATTTTATCCATAATTAATATAATTAGTATTAACTTGAAACTTTATAATCAATTTCTTATATTTAAGAACTTTATATTTTATTTGTGAAGTTTATTTATGAAAATATTAACTTTGAGTAACTCTGATGGGATTTCATATTTGTATCTCTTACAAACACAAAAACAAACATATTACATGAAGAGACCCAATACATATCACACATACTCTTTGACACAATCGAAAACCTACCTTTAAAACCGTCACCGCTAACCCAACAACTTCAAGCGGAATATTTAGACACTGATGAAGATCACCACAGAGCGATTGAAAACGTTCTGTCTCAGTAAGTTTTTACAAATTTACAACAAAAATTAAAGTTCGGATAGTCGTAAGCTAATGTAAAGTTATTAATTAGGTTTCACCGAACGTAATGGACACAAAATTCAAGAGTTATTTATTTTAATAAATAAACCTCTTAAACCAGAAAAACATTCTATTTTCGTCCTGTATTTCTGTGAATCTTGTAGTGATTATCCTCTGAAGATGATTGCTTTGCTTTCGAAATGTACGTCCAGAACTTTAATAAAAACGTTCTTATAGATCAAGAGGTTTTATTTATTTATAATTTATGAATGAAATCTTCACTTCTCTTAGAGATATTCGTATATATTCGAGTATATTTTCTGCCTTTCCTAAAATTACAATATTTTCCTTTGTTGAACGCGTTTCGGAATGACTCCATTTTCAAAACTTAAATAGTACTCTCTTAAGTAGTACTATCTATGTTTTAAAAATAGAGCCATTCTGAAACGCGTCAACAAAGGAAAATATTGTAATTAGGAAAGACAGAAAAAGATACTCGAAAATATGTTTATTTATGAAGTTTGTTTATTTATATTTATGAAGTTGAATATTTTTACTTCATTGTAAACTTATTTTCATCTATTTGGGTAGTTATTATTAAATTGTGCTAAAATGTTAGACATGTCCCTTAAACTAATTGTAAGTATTAGGACGTTTTATTGCCGATGTTATAGAAATATAATATTGTAATTTACTTTTGTCTTTTTGTAGTCGAATTTAATCACGATAGCCGACCCATTATAGCGCAACCAGATATTTGGATACTACGTGTTCGTTTAATAATTTTCACTTGTAAAATATTGTTATTATTTTCTTCTGTTGTTCAATAAATATAATTTACTTTTTTCTAATTTTAACTTTTCTTTAAAAATCATAAATGGTTTTATTCCTTTAATGAAGAACAATTTGGTTCTTTCTTTGTAGATTATAATGATCTTTATAATGTAATATATTTCAGGGTCGAAATCCTGCCCTGTACTTATCCCTCAAGTCTATATACCAAAGGAACATTCTCTCCTCTCCTTGATCCTGCTTGACTCTATCTTCAATGCCTTAACCAGAAGGTCCTTAAACAGGCATATATTTAGAAAGGGTACTTTTTACAACCTCGATAAAGATTAAATCTACTCTTAGCATTCATCACTGCTTTCGAGATACCATCTCCCCTACATCGTGTACCAGAGTGTGTCTTAACATTGTTCTCTACTTTTTGGTATTAAATACCTCTTAAAAAATTGCAGAAATGTGCCAACAGTTAAAGGTGTATTAAAAGTTATTTTCAACGAGATATAACCCTTTAGGTATTGCTACTACGAAAGTGTTTAGAAAAATAATATTTTCGATATTTTATAAGCTAATTTTTATTTATAATAAAAATTGTTTTTTATAAAAAAATGTTTGAGTTTTTCAATTATATATGAAAAAACGATCAAAAACGTGTATACATTTAGATCACGCACATTCAATCATTAATTACTTAAAAACCATTGATTTCACAAGAAATGTTTATAGAGTATGTTTTAAGAATTTATTTATTCACCAGCTTATGGGCTAATTTTCATTTAATAATTTCCACATCCCATTAAAATGTGTGCATTGGTACAGTATAAATTTAGATCCTTTTATTCAATCCTTTCTATTGGTTCACTCTCTCCCTATATATATCATGTTCAAATTTTCAATCGTTAATAAAATCCTTTTTACTAATCCACTCAAATTCAAATATATTTTTGTTTTTTTTAATTTACAGTGAATGACACTTGATGTTAATACAGTTTTTTCAAATATTAATTCATTAATTAAATTTGAGAAATTAATTTAGTTTTATATGGGGAGAAAATCTTTTCACAAAAGGGGCGAGGTATGCAATATAGTTATTTCGGCTCATTTGGCTTCAAAAAAGTGATAACATTTTATTTCATAAAACAGCTGATTTAATATTATAGTTTATATGATAGAACAACTGTTTAACGCATAGGTTATGTTAATTGATTTATATTAATTGTAATTATTTAATGAAAAGGAACTAAAATAAATTTTGTCTGTTGAATTAAGTAGGAGTTGACTTTAAACATTTTTTGTTCGTATAACTAGTTACTCTCTACTTACTATTATAATTTCAAGTCACCCGGTGTTGTTCGAAAGAATTGCAATTGAAAACCGCCTAACATTAAACTAAAAGGACTTGTTATTGGTAATAGTTATCCTAGAATGCATAAGTCATTTTTTAGCTGCTTTCTAAACTAGAATTTTATCAAAGACTAAATAATAAATAAATTTTTGTGCAGTAAATAATAACCACTAAACTAAGAACTATTGTCGTAAAGGCCACCGAGGTATGCTTTGTATTGGCCGACTGGCGCAATAAAATTGTCTGGGCTCTCAAAAATCGTCCAGCATTTGTGTCAGCCAGTCTCTCGCGAGCCACCTCTGTTGTAGAAGTGCAACCGGTTAGCATCCATACCGAGAATGAGGGAATCAGGTTCGATTTTCCATTAATCAAGCTATTAAACTCTGTAGTGCGAAAAACGGGACGAAAAAACCTGACGAGAAAGAAACCCTACCAGGAAACCCGCTGCCCTAGATCATGCAGAAAACGTGGGTGCTGAGGTACCGTGGGTAGAAGGGTATTGCCTTACAAATACCTTGTTAGTGAGACATTGAGTCTTATGCACGTGTTCTTCTGCTTACACTTGAAACTATAATGGGTAAGCAAAACAACAATTATTACTTCCTTTAGGACTAAACTGTGACCCTCGGAACATGCATTTGAGTCATGCTTCCGTCGATAGTACACAGAAATACCGTTACTATGGTAACAAATATAAATAAGGCCTTGATTTTGTAAGGTTTTAAGAGTGCCGTGGACTTGGGGTGATACATGCTTTTTTTTTAATTTGTAGTTTTTGGGATGCAATCGGAAATTTTTGATATTTTCCGTTTTACAGTTGAGTTTCTGTTTCGTTCGATAAAATGCTTTTTTTCCGACTTTGATTACTTGGGGAAAGAAAATAAATACCAGAAATTTAAAAACTAAAGAATAAATTACTAAGACCCTAATATTTTTACAACTTTACAAAATGTTTTCAGGCGCTATCAATACTGTACGTTCTAAAATCCCTTTCGTGGACAATTGTTTATCCTCCTAGATCGCCTGATCTGAGTGCAGCGAGCTAAAGTATGAAGCCATCAAAACGCGCTCAAAAAGGAAATACAAAGAAGAACTGAGTCATGCACAAACACAGTATAAAACCAAATAGTCCAAGACAAATGGGCTAAACCAATTGTAATTATACATAATATATTACGTAGATTTTCTGAATTTATAATAACTAAATTTTAAATAAATACGTACTAATAAAATTTATGTAAACATTTGAATCAGTAAATTTAATAATTTTATTTGAATTTAGCAGAATTACATAGTAGGCATATTTATGCATAGAGCTATAAAATCTTTGGTTAGTTAAAAACTATCAACAATTAAACAAAATGTTTTTACGTTGCCATGGTTTCGTAGATATTTGTTCTTGAATCTCTGTTCGATTGGAAGTAAAATTATTGTGATGGAAACCTAAGTAAGTTTCCATGAACATAATTGTACAAATAGAGTATTAATGCTTTTCCACAGTGCTTCCGTACACACCTGTATAGTAATAAGCATAAATAACATTCCTAACCATCAAAAAGTGGGTTTACAGCATTATTTGCATTCTGGTCATGATAAAACCCTTGTTCTAGAGATGTTTAACATATTTTAACAAATTATGATTTCTTACTTTCACTTGGCGTCCATATTTGAGTCGTTTCTTGTTAGAAATATATTCTCTCGAGGAAGGGAGCGTAATAAACTCAGTAAAGTGTTACAGGGTTCTACAAATCTCATCTCATGCCCAACCGTCTATTTGACTTTACCATCCCTGAAACGGATATTGAGGATGGATTGTTCTTACTATGATAGGTCAAAATTATAACCAATCTCTTATCTATATTAGATATTTAATTCTTGACAATATATCTGAAATTATTTATGCTTAATTACCATATATTTCTTGTCCTGCCAATTTAAATTTGTACTCAATATTTACTTGTTTTTCATTTACTATTATTTCTATTATTTGATTAGGTTGACAATTTCTAAACGAAGGCATTCATGATTATCTATTTGTGTTTGTGTGTGTACACATATTTTCTTAATGATAACAGCCTATTCTTATTTATTTACTATCTGGCCCGGAACTTCGTACCGCCTAAAAGTAAATGAAAGGCGTGTTAACATTAGCTAACCTTAATTTGGTATTTTATTAACATAATATTAGCTGAACTTATAACAGTCGATCGAGAAAAGTGTGACAATAAAAGTTCTTGATTGAATGTTATTTATTGAAGTGCAATCGGATATAGAATATTTTTGGTTTTTCT
>JBAIZL010000005.1:128558053-128678053 GCA_036971475.1 Prosapia bicincta
AATATCATGACCTCCACTGTCCTATATGATGTCTAAAGGAACAAGCAATATTGTAGTGAGTAAAGATATCATGACCTCCACCTACCTGTATGATGTCTAAAGGAACAAGCAATATTGTATTGAGTAAAGATATCATGACCTCCACCTACCTGTATGATGTCTAAAGGAACAAGCAATATTGTAGTGAGTAAAGATATCATTACCTCCACCTACCTGTATGATGTCTAAAGGAACAAGCAATATTGTAGTGAGTAAAGATACCATGACCTCCATTTTCCTGTATGATGTCTAAAGGAACAAGCAATATTGTAGTGAGTAAAGATATCATGACCTCCATTTTCCTGTATGATGTCTAAAGGAACTAGCAATATTGAAGTGAGTAAAGATATCATGACCTCCATTTTCCTGTATGATGTCTAAAGGAACAAGCAATATTGTAGTGAGTAAAGATATCATGACCTCCATTTTCCAGTATGATGTCTAAAGGAACAAGCAATATTGTAGTGAGTAAAGATATCATGACCTCCATTTTCGTGTATGATGTCTAAAGGAGCAAGCAATATTGTAGTGAGTAAAGATATCATGACCTCCACCTACCTGTATGATGTCTACAGGAACAAGCAATATTGTAGTGAGTAAAGATATCATGACCTCCACCTACCTGTATGATGTCTAAAGGAACAAGCAATATTGTAGTGAGTAAAGATACCATGACCTCCATTTTCCTGTATGATGTCTAAAGGAACAAGCAATATTGTAGTGAGTAAAGATATCATGATCTCCATTTTCCTGTATGATGTCTAAAGGAACTAGCAATTTGAAGTGAGTAAAGATATCATGACCTCCATTTTCCTGTATGATGTCTAAAGGAACAAGCAATATTGTAGTGAGTAAAGATATCATGACCTCCATTTTCCTGTATGATGTCTAAATGAACAAGCAATATTGTAGTGAGTAAAGATATCATGTCATCCACCTTCCTGTATGATGTATAAAGGAAAAAAAATATTGTAGTGAGTAACGATATCATGACCTCCACTTTCCAGTATAATGTATAAAGGAATAAGCAATATTGTAGTGAGTAAAGATATCATGTCCTCCACCTTCCTGTATGTTGTTCAAAGGAACAAGCACTATTGTAGTGAGTAAAGACATCATGACCTCATTTCCTGCATGATGTCTAGAGGAACAAACAATATTGTAGTGAGTAAAGATATCATGGGCTCCAATTTAATGTATGAAGTCCAAAGGTACAAGCACTATTGTAGGAAGTAAAGATATCATGACCACCACTTCCTATATGATTTCTAAAGGAACAAGCAATATTGTAGGAAGTAAAGATATCATGACCACCACTTCCTATATGATGTCTAAAGGAACAAGCAATATTGTAGTGAGTAAAGATATCATGAGCTCCAATTTAATGTATGAAGTCCAAAGGTACAAGCAATATTGTAGTGAGTAAATAAATCATTACCTCCACTTTCCTGTATGATGTCTCGAGGAACAAACAATATTGTAGTGAGTAAAGATATCATCACCTCACCTTTCCTCTATGATGTTTAAAGGAACAAGCAATATTGTAGTAAATAACCTCTATTTTTATGTATGATGTCTAAAAGAAACAAGCACTATTATAGTGAGTAAATATATCATTACCTCCACTTTTCTGTATGATGTCTAAAGGATTAAGCAAAATTGTAGTGAGTAAAGATACCATGACCTCCACTTGCCTGTATGATGTCTAAAGGAACAAGATATATTGTAGTGGGTAAAGATATCATGACCTCCACTTTTCTGTATGATGTCTACAGGAACAAACAATATTGAAGTACGTAAACATATCATGCCCTCCACTCTCCTGTATGATGTATAGAGGAACAAGCAATATTGTAGTGAGTAACGATATCATGACCTCCACTTTCCTGTATGATGTCTAGAGGAACAAGCAATATTGTAGTGAGTAACGATATCATGACCTAGACCTTCCTCTATGATGTCTAAAGGAACAAGCAATTTTGTAGTGAGTAAGGATATTATGACCTCCACTTTCCTGTATGATGTCTAGAGGAACAAGCAATATTGTAGTGAGTAACAATATCATGACCTAGACCTTCCTCTATGATGTCTAAAGGAACAAGCAATTTTGTAGTGAGTAAAGATATTATGACCTCCACTTTCCTGTATGATGTCTAGAGGAACAAGCAATATTGTAGTGAGTAACGATATCATGACCTAGACCTTCCTCTATGATGTCTAAAGGAACAAGCAATTTTGTAGTGAGTAAAGATATTATGACCTCCACTTTCCTGTATGATGTCTAGAGGAACAAGCAATATTGTAGTGAGTAACGATATCATGACCTAGACTTTCCTCTATGATGTCTAAAGGAACAAGCAATTTTGTAGTGAGTAAAGATTTTATGACCTACACTTTCCTATATGATGTCTAGAGGAACAAGCAATATTGTAGTGAGTAAAGATATCATGACCTAGACCTTCCTCTATGATGTCTAAAGGAACAAGCAATTTTGTAGTGAGTAAAGATATTATGACCTCCACTTTCCTGTATGATGTCTAAAAGGAACAAGCAATATTGTAGTGAGTAGCGATATCATGACCTAGACCTTCCTCTATGATGTCTAAAGGAACAAGCAATATTGTAGTGAGTAAAGATATTATGACCTCCACTTTCCTGTATGATGTCTAGAGGAACAAGAAATATTGTAGTGAGTAACGATATCATGACCTAGACCTTCCTGTATGATGTCTAAAGGAACAAGTTATATTGTTGTGAGTAACGATATCATGTCATCCACCTTCCTGTATGATGTGTAAAAAAACAAACAATATTGTAGTGAGTAACGATATCATGACCTCCACTTTCCTGTATGATGTATAAAGAAATAAGCAATATTGTAGTGAGTAACGATATCATGTCATCCACCTTCCTGTATGATGTGTAAAGGAACAAACAATATTGTAGTGAGTAACGATATCATGACCTCCACTTTCCTGTATGATGTGTAAAGGAACAAACAATATTGTAGTGAGTAACGATATCATGACCTCCACTTTCCTGTATGATGTATAAAGAAACAAGCAATATTGTAGTGAGTAACGATATCATCACCTAGACCTTCCTCTATGATGTCTCAAGGCACAGGCAATATTGTAGTGAGTAACGATATCATTACATAGACCTTCCTCTATGATGTCTAAAGGAACAAGCAATATTGTAGTGAGTAAAGATATTATGACCTCCACTTTCCTGTATGAAGTCTAGAGGAAAAAGAAATATTGTAGTGAGTAACGATATCATGTTATCCACCTTCCTGTATGATGTGTAAAGGAACAAACAATATTGTAGTGAGTAACGATATCATGACCTCCACTTTCCTGTATGATGTATAAAGAAACAAGCAATATTGTAGTGAGTAACGATATCATGACCTAGACCTTCCTCTATGATGTCTAAAGGAACAAGCAATATTGTAGTGAGTAACGATATCATGACCTAGACATTCCTCTATGATGTCTAAAGGAACAAGCAATATTGTAGTGAGTAAAGATATTATGACCTCCACTTTCCTGTATGATGTCTAGAGGAACAAGAAATATTGTAGTGAGTAACGATATCATGTCATCCACCTTCCTGTATGATGTGTAAAGGAACAAACAATATTGTAGTGAGTAAAGCTATCATGTCATCCACCTTCCTGTATGATGTGTAAAGGAACAAGCAATATTGTAGTGAGTAACGATATCATCACCTAGACCTTCCTCTATGATGTCTAAAGGAACAAGCAATATTGTAGTGAGTAACGATATCATGACCTAGACATTCCTCTATGATGTCTAAAGGAACAAGCAATATTGTAGTGAGTAAAGATATTATGACCTCCACTTTCCTGTATGATGTCTAGAGGAACAAGAAATATTGTAGTGAGTAACGATATCATGTCATCCACCTTCCTGTATGATGTGTAAAGGAACAAACAATATTGTAGTGAGTAAAGCTATCATGTCATCCACCTTCCTGTATGATGTGTAAAAGAACAAACAATATTGTAGTGAGTAACGATATCATGTCATCCACTTTCCTGTATGTAGTGTAAAGGAACAAACAATATTGTAGTGAGTAACGATATCAATACCTCCATTTTCCTGTATGATGTCTAAAGGAACTAGCAATATTGTAGTGAGTAAAGATATCATGACCTCCATTTTCCTGTATGATGTCTAAAGGAACAAGCAATATTGTAGTGAGTAAAGATATCATGACCTCCATTTTCCTGTATGATGTCTAAAGGAAAAATAATATTGTAGTGAGTAAATATATCATGACCTCCACTTTCCTGTATGATGTCTAAAGGAATAAGCAATATTGTAGTGAGTAAAGATATCATGACCTCATTTCCTGCATGATGTCTAGAGGAACAAGCAGAATTGTAGTGAGTAAAGATATCATCACCACAACTTTCCTGTATGATGTTTAAAGGAACAAGCAATATTGTAGTAAATAACCTCTATTTTTATGTATGATGTCTAAAAGAAACAAGCACTATTATAGTGAGTAAATATATCATTACCTCCACTTTCCTGTATGAGATCCAAAGGGACAAGAAATGTTGTGGTGATTAAAGATATCATGAGCTCCAATTTAATGTATGAAGCCCAAAGGTACATGCAATATTGTAGTGAGTAAAGATATCATGACATCCACTTTCCTGTATGATGTCTAGAGGAACAAGCACTATTATAGTGAGTAAATATATCATTACCTCCACTTTCCTGTATGATGTCTAAAGGATTAAGCAAAATTGTAGTGAGTAAAGATACCATGACCTCCACTTTCCTGTATGATGTCTAAAGGAACAAGCAATATTGTAGTGAGTGAAGATATCATGACCTCCACTTTCCTGTATAATGTCTAGAGGAACAAGCAATATTGTAGTGAGTAAAGATATCATGACCTCCACTTTCCTGTATGATGTCTATAGGAACAAGAAATATTGTAGTGAGTAAAGAAACCATTTCCTCCAACTTCATGTATGATGTCTAGAGGAACAATATTATAGTGAGTAAAGATATCATGGTCTCCACTTTCATGTATGATGTCTAGAGGAACAAACAATATTGAAGTACGTAAACATATCATGCCCTCCACTCTCCTGTATGATGTCTAAAGGAACAAGCAATATTGTAGTGAGTAAAGATATCATGACCTCCACTTTCCTATATGATGTCTAGAGGAACAAGCAATATTGTAGTGAGTAACGATATCATGACTTAGACCTTCCTGTATGATGTCTAAAGCAACAAGCAATTTTGTAGTGAGTAAAGATATCATTACCTCCACTTTCCTATATGATGTCTAGAGGAACAAGCAATATTGTAGTGAGTAACGATAGAATGACCTAGACCTTCCTGTATGATGTCTAAAGGAACAAGTAATATTGTAGTGAGTAATGATATCATGACCTAGACCTTCCTGTATGATGTCTAAATGAACAAGCAATATTGTAGTGAGTAAAGATATTATGACCTCCACATTCCTATATGATGTCTAGAGGAACAAGCAGTATTGTAGTGAGTAACAATATCATGACCTACACCTTCCTGTATGATGTCTAAAGGAACAAGTACAATTGTAGTGAGTAACGATATCATGTCATCCACCTTCCTGTATGATGTGTAAAGGAACAAACAATATTGTAGTGAGTAACGATATCATGTCATCCACCTTCCTGTATGATGTGTAAAGGAACAAAACAATATTGTAGTGAGTAACGATATCATGTCTTCCACCTTCCTGTATGATGTGTCAAGGAACAAACAATATTGTAGTGAGTAACGATATCATGTCATCCACCTTCCTGTATGATCTGTAAAGGAACAAACAATATTGTAGTGAGTAACGATATCATGTCATCCACTTTCCTGTATGATGTGTAAAGGAACAAACAATATTGTGGTGAGTAACGATATCATGTCATCCACCTTCCTGTATGATGTGTAAAGGAACAAACAATATTGTAGTGAGTAAAGATATCATGACCTCCACTTTCCTGTATGATTTGTAAAGAAACAAGACATATTGTAGTGAGTAAAGATATCATGTCATCCACCTTCCTGTATGATGTGTAAAGGAACAAACAATATTGTAGTGAGTAACGATTTCATGACCTCCACTTTCCTGTATGATGTATAAAGAAACAAGCAATATCGTAGTGAGTAACGATATCATGTCATCCACCTTCCTGTATGATGTGTAAAGGAACAAACAATATTGTAGTGAGTAACGATATCATGTCATCCACATTCCTGTATGATGTGTCAAGGAACAAACAATATTGTAGTGAGTAACGATATCATGTCATCCACCTTCCTGTATGATGTGTAAAGGAACAAGCAATATTGTAGTGAGTAACGATATCATGTCATCCACTTTCCTGTATGATGTGTAAAGGAACAAACAATATTGTGGTGAGTAACGATAACATGTCATCCACCTTCCTGTATGATGTGTAAAGGAACAAACAATATTGTAGTGAGTAAAGATATCATGACCTCCACTTTCCTGTATGATGTGTAAAGAAACAAGCAATATTGTAGTGAGTAGAGATATCATGACCTCCATTTTCCTGTATGATGTCTAAAGGAACAAGCAATATTGTAGTGAGTAAAGATATCATGACATCCATTTTCCTGTATGATGTATAAAGGAAAAAAAATATTGTAGTGAGTAACGATATCATGTCCTCCACCTTCCTGTATGTTGTTCAAAGAACAGGCACTATTGTAGTGAGTAAAGACATAATGACCTCATTTCCTGCATGATGTCTAGAGGAACAAGCAATATTGTAGTGAGTAAAGACATAATGACCTCATTTCCTGCATGATGTCTAGAGGAACAAGCAATATTGTAGTGAGTAAAGATATCATGGGCTCCAATTTAATGTATGAAGTCCAAAGGTACAAGCAATATTGTAGGAAGTAAAGATATCATGACCACCACTTCCTATATGATGTCTTAAGGAACAAGCAATATTGTAGTGAGTAAAGATATCATGAGCTCCAATTTAATGTATGAAGTCCAAAGGTACAAGCAATATTGTAGTGAGTAAATAAATCATTACCTCCATTTTCCTGTATGATGTCTCGAGGAACAAACAATATTGTAGTGATTAAAGATATCATCACCTCACCTTTCCTCTATGATGTTTAAAGGAACAAGCAATATTGTAGTAAATAACCTCTATTTTTATGTATGATGTCTAAAGGATTAAGCGAAATTGTAGTGATTAAAGATACCATGACCTCCACTTGCCTGTATGATGTCTACAGGAACAAACAATATTGAAGTACGTAAACATATCATGCCCTCCACTCTCCTGTATGAGGTATAGAGGAACAAGCAATATTGTAGTGAGTAACGATATCATGACCTCCACTTTCCTGTATGATGTCTAGAGGAACAAACTATATTGAAGTACGTAAACATATAATGCCCTCCACTCTCCTGTATGATGTCTAAAGGAACAAGCAATATTGTAGTGAGTAAAGATATTATGACCTCCACTTTCCTATATGATGTCTAGAGGAACAAGCAATATTGTAGTGAGTAAAGATATCATGACTTCCACTTTCCTATATGATGTCTAAAGGAACAAGCAATATTGTAGTGAGTAAAGATATTATGACCTCCACTTTCCTATATGATGTCTAGAGGATCAAGCAAAATTGTAGTGAGTAACGATATCATGACCTAGACCTTCCTCTATGATGTCTAAAGGAACAAGCAATTTTGTGTGAGTAAAGATATTATGACCTCCACTTTCCTGTATGATGTCTAGAGGAACAAGCAATATTGTAGTGAGTAATGATATCATGACCTAGACCTTCCTCTATGATGTCTAAAGGAACAAGCAATTTTGTAGTGAGTAAAGATATTATGACCTCCACTTTCCTGTATGATGTCTAGAGGAACAAGCAATATTGTAGTGAGTAACGATATCATGACCAAACCTTCCTCTATGATGTCTAAAGGAACAAGCAATTTTGTAGTGAGTAAAGATATTATGACCTCCACTTTCCTGTATGATGTCTAGAGGAACAAGCAATATTGTAGTGAGTAACGATATCATGACCTAGACCTTCCTCTATAATGTCTAAAGGAACAAGCAATTTTGTAGTGAGTATAGATATTATGACCTCCACTTTCCTATATGATGTCTAGAGGAACAAGCATTAATTTAGTGAGTAAAGATATCATGACCTAGACCTTCCTCTATGATGTCTATAGGAACAAGCAATTTTGTAGTGAGTAAAGATATTATGACCTCCACTTTCCTATATGATGTCTAAAAGGAACAAGCCATATTGTAGTGAGTAGCGATATCATGACCTAGACCTTCCACTATGATGTCTAAAGGAACAAGCAATATTGTAGTGAGTAAAGATGTTATGACCTCCACTTTCCTGTATGATGTCTAGAGGAACAAGAAATATTGTAGTGAGTAACGATATCATGACCTAGACCTTCCTGTATCATGTCTAAAGGAACAAGTTATATTGTTGTGTGTAACGATATCATGTCATCCACCTTCCTGTATGATGTGTAAAGGAACAAACAATATTGTAGTGAGTAACGATATCATGACCTCCACTTTCCTGTATGATGTATAAAGAAATAAGCAATATTGTAGTGAGTATCGATATCATGTCATCCACCTTCCTGTATGATGTGTAAAGGAACAAGCAATATTGTAGTGAGTAACGATATCATGACCTCCACTTTCCTGTATGATGTGTAAAGGAACAAACAATATTGTAGTGAGTAACGATATCATGACCTCCACTTTCCTGTATGATGTATAAAGAAACAAGCAATATTGTAGTGAGTAACGATATCATCACCTAGACCTTCCTCTATGATGTCTCAAGGCACAAGCAATATTGTAGTGAGTAAAGATATCATTACCTAGACCTTCCTCTATGATGTCTAAAGGAACAAGCAATATTGTAGTGAGTAAAGATATTATGACCTCCACTTTCCTGTATGATGTCTAGAGGCACAAGAAATATTGTAGTGAGTAACGATATCATGTTATCCACCTTCCTGTATGATGTGTAAAGGAACCAACAATATTGTAGTGAGTAACGATATCATGACCTCCACTTTCCTGTATGATGTATAAAGAAACAAGCAATATTGTAGTGAGTAACGATATCATCACCTACACCTTCCTCTATGATGTCTAAAGGAACAAGCAATATTGTAGTGAGTAACGATATCATGACCTAGACATTCCTCTATGATGTCTAAAGGAACAAGCAATATTGTAGTGAGTAAAGATATTATGACCTCCACTTTCCTGTATGATGTCTAGAGGAACAAGAAATATTGTAGTGAGTAACGATATCATGTCATCCACCTTCCTGTATGATGTGTAAAGGAACAAACAATATTGTAGTGAGTAAAGCTATCATGTCATCCACCTTCCTGTATGATGTGTAAAGGAACAAACAATATTGTAGTGAGTAACGATATCATGTCATCCACTTTCCTGTATGTAGTGTAAAGGAACAAACAATATTGTAGTGAGTAACGATATCATTACCTCCATTTTCCTGTATGATGTCTAAAGGAACTAGCAATATTGTAGTGAGTAAAGATATCATGACCTCCATTTTCCTGTATGATGTCTAAAGGAACAAGCAATATTGTAGTGAGTAGAGATATCATGACCTCCATTTTCCTGTATGATGTCTAAAGGAAAAATAATATTGTAGTGAGTAAATATATCATGACCTCCACTTTCCTGTATGATGTCTAAAGGAATAAGCAATATTGTAGTGAGTAAAGATATCATGACCTCATTTCCTGCATGATGTCTAGAGGAACAAGCAAAATTGTAGTGAGTAAAGATATCATCACCACAACTTTCCTGTATGATGTTTAAAGGAACAAGCAATATTGTAGTAAATAACCTCTATTTTTATGTATGATGTCTAAAAGAAACAAGCACTATTATAGTGAGTAAATATATCATTACCTCCACTTTCCTGTATGAGATCCAAAGGGACAAGAAATGTTGTGGTGATTAAAGATATCATGAGCTCCAATTTAATGTATGAAGCCCAAAGGTACATGCAATATTGTAGTGAGTAAAGATATCATGACATCCACTTTCCTGTATGATGTCTAGAGGAGCAAGCAATATTGTAGTGAGTAAAGATATCATGACCCCCATTTTCCTGTGTGATGTCTCGAGGAACAAACAATATTGTAGTGAGTAAAGATATTATGACCTCCACTTTCCTGTATGATGTCTAGAGGAACAAGCAATATTGTAGTGAGTAACGATATCATGACCTAGACCTTCCTCTATGATGTCTAAAGGAACAAGCAATTTTGTAGTGAGTAAAGATATTATGACCTCCACTTTCCTATATGATGTCTAGAGGAACAAGCAATATTGTAGTGAGTAAAGATATCATGACCTAGACGTTCCTCTATCATGTCTAAAGGAACAAGCAATATTGTAGTGAGTAATGATATCATGACCTCCACTTTCCTGTATGATGTTTAGAGGAACAAGAAATATTGTAGTAAATAACCTCTATTTTTATGTATGATGTCTAAAAGAAACAAGCACTATTATAGTGAGTAAATATATAATTACCTCCACCTTCCTGTATGATGTGTAAAGGAACAAACAATATTGTAGTGAGTAAAGATACCATGACCTCCACTTTCCTGTATGATGTGTAAAGAAACAAGACATATTGTAGTGAGTAAAGATATCATGTCATCCACCTTCCTGTATGATGTGTAAAGGAACAAACAATATTGTAGTGAGTAACGATATCATGACCTCCACTTTAATGTATGATGTATAAAGAAACAAGCAATATCGTAGTGAGTAACGATATCATGTCATCCACCTTCCTGTATGATGTGTAAAGGAACAAACAATATTGTAGTGAGTAACGATATCATGTCATCCACATTCCTGTATGATGTGTAAAGGAACAAGCAATATTGTAGTGAGTAAAGATATCATGTCATCCACCTTCCTGTATGATGTGTAAAGGAAAAAGCAATATTGTAGTGAGTAACGATATCATGTCATCCACCTTCCTGTATGATGTGTCAAGGAACAAGCAATATTGTAGTGAGTAACGATATCATGTCATCCACTTTCCTGTATGATGTGTAAAGGAACAAACTATATTGTGGTGAGTAACGATATCATGTCATCCACCTTCCTGTATGATGTGTAAAGGAACAAACAATATTGTAGTGAGTAACGATATCATGACCTCCACTTTCCTGTATGATGTATAAAGAAACAAGCAATATCGTAGTGAGTAACGATATCATGTCATACACCTTCCTGTATCATGTGTAAAGGAACAAACTATATTGTAGTGAGTAACGATATCATGTCATCCACCTTCATGTATGATGTGTAAAGGAACAAACAATATTGTAGTGAGTAACGATATCATGTCATCCACCTTCCTGTATGATGTGTCAAGGAACAAACAATATTGTAGTGAGTAACGATATCATGTCATCCACCTTCCTGTATGATGTGTAAAGGAACAAGCAATATTGTAGTGAGTAACGATATCATGTCATCCACCTTCCTGTATGATGTGTAAAGCAACAAACAATATTGTAGTGAGTAACGATATCATGTCATCCACTTTCCTGTATGATGTGTAAAGGAACAAACAATATTGTGGTGAGTAACGATATCATGTCATCCACCTTCCTGTATGATGTGTAAAGGAACAAACAATATTGTAGTGAGTAAAGATATCATGACCTCCACTTTCCTGTATGATGTGTAAAGAAACAAGCAATATTGTAGTGAGTAAAGATATCATGTCATCCACCTTCCTGTATGATGTGTAAAGGAACAAACAATATTGTAGTGAGTAGCGATATCATGACCTCCACTTTCCTGTATGATGTATAAAGAAACAAGCAATATCGTAGTGAGTAACGATATCATGTCATCCACCTTCCTGTATCATGTGTAAAGGAACAAACAATATTGTAGTGAGTAACGATATCATGTCATCCACCTTCCGGTATGTTGTGTAAAGGAACAAACAATATTGTAGTGAGTAACGATATCATGTCATCCACCTTCCTGTATGATGTGTAAAGGAACAAACAATATTGTAGTGAGTAAAGATATCATGTCATCCACCTTCCTGTATGATGTGTAAAGGAACAAACAATATTGTAGTGAGTAACGATATCATGACCTCCACTTTAATGTATGATGTATAAAGAAACAAGCAATATCGTAGTGAGTAACGATATCATGTCATCCACCTTCCTGTATGATGTGTAAAGGAACAAACAATATTGTAGTGAGTAACGATATCATGTCATCCACATTCCTGTATGATGTGTAAAGGAACAAGCAATATTGTAGTGAGTAAAGATATCATGTCATCCACCTTCCTGTATGATGTGTAAAGGAAAAAGCAATATTGTAGTGAGTAACGATATCATGTCATCCACCTTCCTGTATGATGTGTCAAGGAACAAGCAATATTGTAGTGAGTAACGATATCATGTCATCCACTTTCCTGTATGATGTGTAAAGGAACAAACTATATTGTGGTGAGTAACGATATCATGTCATCCACCTTCCTGTATGATGTGTAAAGGAACAAACAATATTGTAGTGAGTAACGATATCATGACCTCCACTTTCCTGTATGATGTATAAAGAAACAAGCAATATCGTAGTGAGTAACGATATCATGTCATACACCTTCCTGTATCATGTGTAAAGGAACAAACTATATTGTAGTGAGTAACGATATCATGTCATCCACCTTCATGTATGATGTGCAAAGGAACAAGCAATATTGTAGTGAGTAACGATATCATGTCATCCACCTTCCTGTATGATGTGTAAAGCAACAAACAATATTGTAGTGAGTAACGATATCATGTCATCCACTTTCCTGTATGATGTGTAAAGGAACAAACAATATTGTGGTGAGTAACGATATCATGTCATCCACCTTCCTGTATGATGTGTAAAGGAACAAACAATATTGTAGTGAGTAAAGATATCATGACCTCCACTTTCCTGTATGATGTGTAAAGAAACAAGCAATATTGTAGTGAGTAAAGATATCATGTCATCCACCTTCCTGTATGATGTGTAAAGGAACAAACAATATTGTAGTGAGTAGCGATATCATGACCTCCACTTTCCTGTATGATGTATAAAGAAACAAGCAATATCGTAGTGAGTAACGATATCATGTCATCCACCTTCCTGTATCATGTGTAAAGGAACAAACAATATTGTAGTGAGTAACGATATCATGTCATCCACCTTCCGGTATGTTGTGTAAAGGAACAAACAATATTGTAGTGAGTAACGATATCATGTCATCCACCTTCCTGTATGATGTGTAAAGGAACAAACAATATTGTAGTGAGTAAAGATATCATGTCATCCACCTTCCTGTATGATGTGTAAAGGAAAAAGCAATATTGTAGTGAGTAACGATATCATGTCATCCACTTTCTTGTATGATGTGTAAAGGTACACACAATATTGTAGTGAGTAACGATATTATGTCATCCACCTTCCTGTATGATGTGAAAAGGAACAAGCAATATTGTAGTGAGTAAAGATATCATGTCATCCACCTTCCTGTATGATGTGTAAAGGAAAAAGCAATATTGTAGTGAGTAACGATATCATGACCTCCACTTTCCTGTATGATGTATAAAGAAACAAGCAATATTGTAGTGAGTAACGATATCATCACCTAGACCTTCCTCTATGATGTCTCAACGCACATGCAATATTGTAGTGAGTAAAGATATCATTACCTAGACCTTCCTCTATGATGTCTAAAGAACAAGCAATATTGTAGTGAGTAAAGATATTATGACCTCCACTTTCCTGTATGATGTCTAGAGGAACAAGAAATATTGTAGTGAGTAACGATATCATGGTATCCACCTTCCTGTATGATGTGTAAAGGAACCAACAATATTGTAGTGAGTAACGATATCATGACCTCCACTTTCCTGTATGATGTATAAAGAAACAAGCAATATTGTAGTGAGTAACGATATCATCACCTAGACCTTCCTCTATGATGTCTAAAGGAACAAGCAATATTGTAGTGAGTAACGATATCATGACCTAGACATTCCTCTATGATGTCTAAAGGAACAAGCAATATTGTAGTGAGTAAAGATATTATGACCTCCACTTTCCTGTATGATGTCTAGAGGAACAAGAAATATTGTAGTGAGTAACGATATCATGTCATCCACCTTCCTGTATGATGTGTAAAGGAACAAACAATATTGTAGTGAGTAAAGCTATCATGTCATCCACCTTCCTGTATGATGTGTAAAGGAACAAACAATATTGTAGTGAGTAACGATATCATGTCATCCACTTTCCTGTATGTAGTGTAAAGGAACAAACAATATTGTAGTGAGTAACGATATCATTACCTCCATTTTCCTGTATGATGTCTAAAGGAACTAGCAATATTGTAGTGAGTAAAGATATCATGACCTCCATTTTCCTGTATGATGTCTAAAGGAACAAGCAATATTGTAGTGAGTAGAGATATCATGACCTCCATTTTCCTGTATGATGTCTAAAGGAAAAATAATATTGTAGTGAGTAAATATATCATGACCTCCACTTTCCTGTATGATGTCTAAAGGAATAAGCAATATTGTAGTGAGTAAAGATATCATGACCTCATTTCCTGCATGATGTCTAGAGGAACAAGCAAAATTGTAGTGAGTAAAGATATCATCACCACAACTTTCCTGTATGATGTTTAAAGGAACAAGCAATATTGTAGTAAATAACATCTATTTTTATGTATGATGTCTAAAAGAAACAAGCACTATTATAGTGAGTAAATATATCATTACCTCCACTTTCCTGTATGAGATCCAAAGGGACAAGAAATGTTGTGGTGATTAAAGATATCATGAGCTCCAATTTAATGTATGAAGCACAAAGGTACATGCAATATTGTAGTGAGTAAAGATATCATGACATCCACTTTCCTGTATGATGTCTAGAGGAGCAAGCAATATTGTAGTGAGTAAAGATATCATGACCCCCATTTTCCTGTATGATGTCTCGAGGAACAAACAATATTGTAGTGAGTAAAGATATTATGACCTCCACTTTCCTGTATGATGTCTAGAGGAACAAGCAATATTGTAGTGAGTAACGATATCATGACCTAGACCTTCCTCTATGATGTCTAAAGGAACAAGCAATTTTGTAGTGAGTAAAGATATTATGACCTCCACTTTCCTATATGATGTCTAGAGGAACAAGCAATATTGTAGTGAGTAAAGATATCATGACCTAGACCTTCCTCTATCATGTCTAAAGGAACAAGCAATATTGTAGTGAGTAATGATATCATGACCTCCACTTTCCTGTATGATGTTTAAAGGAACAAGAAATATTGTAGTAAATAACCTCTATTTTTATGTATGATGTCTAAAAGAAACAAGCACTATTATAGTGAGTAAATATATCATTACCTCCACTTTCCTGTATGGTGTCTAAAGGATTAAGCAAAATTGTAGTGAGTAAAGATACCATGACCTCCACTTTCCTGTATGATGTCTAAAGGAACAAGCAATATTGTAGTGAGTGAAGATATCATGACCTCCACTTTCCTGTATAATGTCTAGAGGAACAAGCAATATTGTAGTGAGTAAAGATATCATGTCCTCCACTTTCCTGTATGATGTCTATAGGAACAAGAAATATTGTAGTGAGTAAAGAAACCATTTCCTCCAACTTCATGTATGATGTCTAGAGGAACAATATTGTAGTGAGTAAAGATATCATGGTCTCCACTTTCCTATTTGATGTCTAGAGTAACAAGCAATATTGTAGTGAGTAACGATATCATGACTTAGACCTTCCTGTATGATGTCTATAGTAACAAGCAATTTTGTAGTGAGTAAAGATATTATGACCTCCACATTCCTATATGATGTCTAGAGGAACAAGCAGTATTGTAGTGAGTAACGATATCATGACCTACACCTTCCTGTATGATGTCTAAAGGAACAAGTACAATTGTAGTGAGTAACGATGTCATGTCATCCACCTTCCTGTATGATGTGTAAAGGAATAAACAATATTGTGAGTAACGATATCATGACCTCCACTTTCCTGTATGATGTATAAAGAAACAAGCAATATTGTAGTGAGTAAAGATATCATGTCATCCACCTTCCTGTATGATGTGTAAAGGAACAAACAATATTGTAGTGAGTAACGATATCATGACCTCCACTTTCCTGTATGATGTATAAAGAAACAAGCAATATCGTAGTGAGTAACGATATCGTGTCATCCACCTTCCTGTATCATGTGTAAAGGAACAAACAATATTGTAGTAAGTAACGATATCATGTCATCCACCTTCCTGTATGATGTGTCAAGGAACAAACAATATTGTAGTGAGTAACGATATCATGTCATCCACCTTCCTGTATGATGTGTAAAGGAACAAACAATATTGTAGTGAGTAACGATATCATGTCATCCACCTTCCTGTATGATGTGTCAAGGAACAAACAATATTGTAGTGAGTAACGATATCATGTCATCCACCTTCCTGTATGATGTGTCAAAGAACAAACAATATTGTAGTGAGTAACGATATCATGTCATCCACCTTCCTGTATGATGTGTAAAGGAACAAACAATATTGTAGTGAGAAACGATATCATGTCATCCACTTTCCTGTATGATGTGTAAAGGAACAAACAATATTGTGGTGAGTAACGATATCATGTCATCCACCTTCCTGTATGATGTGTAAAGGAACAAACAATATTGTAGTGAGTAAAGATATCATGACCTCCACTTTCCTGTATGATGTGTAAAGAAACAAGACATATTGTAGTGAGTAAAGATATCATGTCATCCACCTTCCTGTATGATGTGTAAAGGAACAAACAATATTGTAGTGAGTAACGATATCATGACCTCCACTTTAATGTATGATGTATAAAGAAACAAGCAATATCGTAGTGAGTAACGATATCATGTCATCCACCTTCCTGTATGATTTGTAAAGGAACAAACAATATTGTAGTGAGTAACGATATCATGTCATCCACATTCCTGTATGATGTGTAAAGGAACAAACAATATTGTAGTGAGTAAAGATATCATGTCATCCACCTTCCTGTATGATGTGTAAAGGAAAAAGCAATATTGTAGTGAGTAACGATATCATGTCATCCACTTTCCTGTATGATGTGTAAAGGAACAAACAATTTTGTAGTGAGTAACGATATCATGTCATCCACATTCCTGTATGATGTGTCAAGGAACAAGCAATATTGTAGTGAGTAACAATATCATGTCATCCACCTTCCTGTATGATGTGTAAAGGAACAAGCAATATTGTAGTGAGTAACGATATCATGTCATCCACCTTCCTGTATGATGTGTAAAGCAACAAACAATATTGTAGTGAGTAACGATATCATGTCATCCACTTTCCTGTATGATGTGTAAAGGAACAAACAATATTGTGGTGAGTAACGATATCATGTCATCCACCTTCCTGTATGATGTGTAAAGGAACAAACAATATTGTAGTGAGTAAAGATATCATGACCTCCACTTTCCTGTATGATGTGTAAAGAAACAAGCAATATTGTAGTGAGTAAAGATATCATGTCATCCACCTTCCTGTATGATGTGTAAAGGAACAAACAATATTGTAGTGAGTAGCGATATCATGACCTCCACTTTCCTGTATGATGTATAAAGAAACAAGCAATATCGTAGTGAGTAACGATATCATGTCATCCACCTTCCTGTATCATGTGTAAAGGAACAAACAATATTGTAGTGAGTAACGATATCATGTCATCCACCTTCCGGTATGTTGTGTAAAGGAACAAACAATATTGTAGTGAGTAACGATATCATGTCATCCACCTTCCTGTATGATGTGTAAAGGAACAAACAATATTGTAGTGAGTAAAGATATCATGTCATCCACCTTCCTGTATGATGTGTAAAGGAAAAAGCAATATTGTAGTGAGTAACGATATCATGTCATCCACTTTCTTGTATGATGTGTAAAGGAACACACAATATTGTAGTGAGTAACGATATTATGTCATCCACCTTCCTGTATGATGTGAAAAGGAACAAGCAATATTGTAGTGAGTAAAGATATCATGTCATCCACCTTCCTGTATGATGTGTAAAGGAAAAAGCAATATTGTAGTGAGTAACGATATCATGACCTCCACTTTCCTGTATGATGTGTAAAGGAACAAACAATATTGTAGTGAGTAACGATATCATGACCTCCACTTTCCTGTATGATGTATAAAGAAACAAGCAATATTGTAGTGAGTAACGATATCATCACCTAGACCTTCCTCTATGATGTCTCAACGCACATGCAATATTGTAGTGAGTAAAGATATCATTACCTAGACCTTCCTCTATGATGTCTAAAGGAACAAGCAATATTGTAGTGAGTAAAGATATTATGACCTCCACTTTCCTGTATGATGTCTAGAGGAACAAGAAATATTGTAGTGAGTAACGATATCATGTTATCCACCTTCCTGTATGATGTGTAAAGGAACCAACAATATTGTAGTGAGTAACGATATCATGACCTCCACTTTAATGTATGATGTATAAAGAAACAAGCAATATTGTAGTGAGTAACGATATCATCACCTAGACCTTCCTCTATGATGTCTAAAGGAACAAGCAATATTGTAGTGAGTAACGATATCATGACCTAGACATTCCTCTATGATGTCTAAAGGAACAAGCAATATTGTAGTGAGTAAAGATATTATGACCTCCACTTTCCTGTATGATGTCTAGAGGAACAAGAAATATTGTAGTGAGTAACGATATCATGTCATCCACCTTCCTGTATGATGTGTAAAGGAACAAACAATATTGTAGTGAGTAAAGCTATCATGTCATCCACCTTCCTGTATGATGTGTAAAGGAACAAACAATATTGTAGTGAGTAACGATATCATGTCATCCACTTTCCTGTATGTAGTGTAAAGGAACAAACAATATTGTAGTGAGTAACGATATCATTACCTCCATTTTCCTGTATGATGTCTAAAGGAACTAGCAATATTGTAGTGAGTAAAGATATCATGACCTCCATTTTCCTGTATGATGTCTAAAGGAACAAGCAATATTGTAGTGAGTAGAGATATCATGACCTCCATTTTCCTGTATGATGTCTAAAGGAAAAATAATATTGTAGTGAGTAAATATATCATGACCTCCACTTTCCTGTATGATGTCTAAAGGAATAAGCAATATTGTAGTGAGTAAAGATATCATGACCTCATTTCCTGCATGATGTCTAGAGGAACAAGCAAAATTGTAGTGAGTAAAGATATCATCACCACAACTTTCCTGTATGATGTTTAAAGGAACAAGCAATATTGTAGTAAATAACATCTATTTTTATGTATGATGTCTAAAAGAAACAAGCACTATTATAGTGAGTAAATATATCATTACCTCCACTTTCCTGTATGAGATCCAAAGGGACAAGAAATGTTGTGGTGATTAAAGATATCATGAGCTCCAATTTAATGTATGAAGCCCAAAGGTACATGCAATATTGTAGTGAGTAAAGATATCATGACATCCACTTTCCTGTATGATGTCTAGAGGAGCAAGCAATATTGTAGTGAGTAAAGATATCATGACCCCCATTTTCCTGTATGATGTCTCGAGGAACAAACAATATTGTAGTGAGTAAAGATATTATGACCTCCACTTTCCTGTATGATGTCTAGAGGAACAAGCAATATTGTAGTGAGTAACGATATCATGACCTAGACCTTCCTCTATGATGTCTAAAGGAACAAGCAATTTTGTAGTGAGTAAAGATATTATGACCTCCACTTTCCTACATGATGTCTAGAGGAACAAGCAATATTGTAGTGAGTAAAGATATCATGACCTAGACCTTCCTCTATCATGTCTAAAGGAACAAGCAATATTGTAGTGTGTAATGATATCATGACCTCCACTTTCCTGTATGATGTCTAAAGGATTAAGCAAAATTGTAGTGAGTAAAGATACAATGACCTCTACTTTCCTGTATGATGTCTAAAGGAACAAGCAATATTGTAGTGAGTGAAGATATCATGACCTCCACTTTCCTGTATAATGTCTAGAGGAACAAGCAATATTGTAGTGAGTAAAGATATCATGACCTCCACTTTCCTGTATGATGTCTATAGGAACAAGAAATATTGTAGTGAGTAAAGATACCATGACCTCCACTTTCCTGTATGATGTCTAAAGGAACAAGCAATATTGTAGTGAGTGAAGATATCATGACCTCCACTTTCCTGTATAATGTCTAGAGGAACAAGCAATATTGTAGTGAGTAAAGATATCATGACCTCCACTTTCCTGTATGATGTCTATAGGAACAAGAAATATTGTAGTGAGTAAAGAAACCATTTCCTCCAACTTCATGTATGATGTCTAGAGGAACAATATTGTAGTGAGTAAAGATATCATGGTCTCCACTTTCCTGTATGATGTCTAGAGGAACAAACAATATTGAAGTACGTAAACATATCATGCCCTCCACTCTCCTGTATGATGTCTAAAGGAACAAGCAATATTGTAGTGAGTAAAGATATCATGACCTCCACTTTCCTATTTGATGTCTAGAGTAACAAGCAATATTGTAGTGAGTAACGATATCATGACTTAGACCTTCCTGTATGATGTCTATAGTAACAAGCAATTTTGTAGTGAGTAAAGATATCATTACCTCCACTTTCCTATATGATGTCTAGAGGAACAAGCAATATTGTAGTGAGTAACGATAGAATGACCTAGACCTTCCTGTATGATGTCTAAAGGAACAAGCAATATTGTAGCGAGTAATGATATCATGACCTAGACCTTCCTGTATGATGTCTAAATGAACAAGCAATATTGTAGTGAGTAAAGATATTATGACCTCCACATTCCTATATGATGTCTAGAGGAACAAGCAGTATTGTAGTGAGTAACGATATCATGACCTACACCTTCCTGTATGATGTCTAAAGGAACAAGTACAATTGTAGTGAATAACGATGTCATGTCATCCACCTTCCTGTATGATGTGTAAAGGAATAAACAATATTGTGAGTAACGATATCATGACCTCCACTTTCCTGTATGATGTATAAAGAAACAAGCAATATTGTAGTGAGTAAAGATATCATGTCATCCACCTTCCTGTATGATGTGTAAAGGAACAAACAATATTGTAGTGAGTAACGATATAATGACCTCCACTTTCCTGTATGATGTATAAAGAAACAAGCAATATCGTAGTGAGTAACGATATCATGTCATCCACCTTCCTGTATCATGTGTAAAGGAACAAACAATATTGTAGTGAGTAACGATATCATGTCATCCACCTTCCTGTATGATGTGTAAAGGAACAAACAATATTGTAGTGAGTAACGATATCATGACCTCCACTTTAATGTATGATGTATAAAGAAACAAGCAATATCGTAGTGAGTAACGATATCATGTCATCCACCTTCCTGTATGATGTGTAAAGGAACAAACAATATTGTAGTGAGTAACGATATCATGTCATCCACATTCCTGTATGATGTGTAAAGGAACAAACAATATTGTAGTGAGTAATGATATCATGTCATCCACCTTCCTGTATGATGTGTAAAGGAACAAACAATATTGTAGTGAGTAACGATATCATGTCATCCACCTTCCTGTATGATGTGTCAAGGAACAAACAATATTGTAGTGAGTAACGATATCATGTCATCCACCTTCCTGTATGATGTGTAAAGGAACAAGCAATATTGTAGTGAGTAACGATATCATGTCATCCACCTTCCTGTATGATGTGTAAAGCAACAAACAATATTGTAGTGAGTAACGATATCATGTCATCCACTTTCCTGTATGATGTGTAAAGGAACAAACTATATTGTGGTGAGTAACGGTATCATGTCATCCACCTTCCTGTATGATGTGTAAAGGAACAAACAATATTGTAGTGAGTAACGATATCATGACCTCCACTTTCCTGTATGATGTATAAAGAAACAAGCAATATCGTAGTGAGTAACGATATCATGTCATACACCTTCCTGTATCATGTGTAAAGGAACAAACTATATTGTAGTGAGTAACGATATCATGTCATCCACCTTCATGTATGATGTGTAAAGGAACAAACAATATTGTAGTGAGTAACGATATCATGTCATCCACCTTCCTGTATGATGTGTCAAGGAACAAACAATATTGTAGTGAGTAACGATATCATGTCATCCACCTTCCTGTATGATGTGTAAAGGAACAAGCAATATTGTAGTGAGTAACGATATCATGTCATCCACCTTCCTGTATGATGTGTAAAGCAACAAACAATATTGTAGTGAGTAACGATATCATGTCATCCACTTTCCTGTATGATGTGTAAAGGAACAAACAATATTGTGGTGAGTAACGATATCATGTCATCCACCTTCCTGTATGATGTGTAAAGGAACAAACAATATTGTAGTGAGTAAAGATATCATGACCTCCACTTTCCTGTATGATGTGTAAAGAAACAAGCAATATTGTAGTGAGTAAAGATATCATGTCATCCACCTTCCTGTATGATGTGTAAAGGAACAAACAATATTGTAGTGAGTAGCGATACCATGACCTCCACTTTCCTGTATGATGTATAAAGAAACAAGCAATATCGTAGTGAGTAACGATATCATGTCATCCACCTTCCTGTATCATGTGTAAAGGAACAAACAATATTGTAGTGAGTAACGATATCATGTCATCCACCTTCCGGTATGTTGTGTAAAGGAACAAACAATATTGTAGTGAGTAACGATATCATGTCATCCACCTTCCTGTATGATGTGTAAAGGAACAAACAATATTGTAGTGAGTAAAGATATCATGTCATCCACCTTCCTGTATGATGTGTAAAGGAAAAAGCAATATTGTAGTGAGTAACGATATCATGTCATCCACTTTCTTGTATGATGTGTAAAGGAACACACAATATTGTAGTGAGTAACGATATTATGTCATCCACCTTCCTGTATGATGTGAAAAGGAACAAGCAATATTGTAGTAAGTAACGATATCATGTCATCCACTTTCCTGTATGATGTGTAAAGGAACAAACAATATTGTAGTGAGTAACGATATCATGTCATCCACCTTCCTGTATCATGTGTAAAGGAACAAACAATATTGTTGTGAGTAACGATATCATGTCATCCACCTTCCTGTATGATGTGTAAAGGAACAAACAATATTGTAGTGAGTAACGATATCATGTCATCCACCTTCCTGTATGATGTGTCAAGGAACAAACAATATTAAAGTGAGTAACGATATCATGTCATCCACCTTCCTGTATGATGTGTAAAGGAACAAGCAATATTGTAGTGAGTAACGATATCATGTCATCCACCTTCCTGTATGATGTGTAAAGGAACAAACAATATTGTAGTGAGTAACGATATCATGTCATCCACTTTCCTGTATTATGTGTAAAGGAACAAACAATATTGTGGTGAGTAACGATATCATGTCATCCACCTTCCTGTATGATGTGTAAAGGAACAAACAATATTGTAGTGAGTAAAGATATCATGACCTCCACTTTCCTGTATGATGTGTAAAGAAACAAGCAATATTGTAGTGAGTAAAGATATCATGTCATCCACCTTCCTGTATGATGTGTAAAGGAACAAACAATATTGTAGTGAGTAGCGATATCATGACCTCCACTTTCCTGTATGATGTATAAAGAAACAAGCAATATCGTAGAGAGTAACGAAATCATGTCATCCACCTTCCTGTATCATGTGTAAAGGAACAAATAATATTGTAGTGAGTAACGATATCATGTCATCCACCTTCCGGTATGTTGTGTAAAGGAACAAACAATATTGTAGTGAGTAACGATATCATGTCATCCACCTTCCTGTATGATGTGTAAAGGAACAAACAATATTGTAGTGAGTAAAGATATCATGTCATCCACCTTCCTGTATAATGTGTAAAGGAAAAAGCAATATTGTAGTCAGTAACGATATCAGGTCATCCCCTTTCCTGTATGATGTGTAAAGGAACAAACAATATTGTAGTGAGTAACGATATTATGTCATCCACCTTCCTGTATGATGTGAAAAGGAACAAGCAATATTGTAGTGAGTAACGATATCATGTCATCCACTTTCCTGTATGATGTGTAAAGGAACAAACAATATTGTAGTGCGTAACGATATCATGTCATCCACCTTCCTGTATGATGTGTAAAGGAACAAACAATATTGTAGTGAGTAAAGATATCATGACCTCCACTTTCCTGTATGATGTATAAAGAAGCAAGCAATATTGTAGTGAGTAAAGATATCATGTCATCCACCCTCCTGTATGATGTGTAAAGGAACAAACAATATTGTAGTGAGTAACGATATCATGACCTCCACTTTCCTGTATGATGTATAAAGAAACAAGCAATATCGTAGTAAGTAACGATAACATGTCATCCACCTTCCTGTATCATGTGTAAAGGAACAAACAATATTGTAGTGAGTAACGATATCATGTCATCCACCTTCCTGTATGATGTGTAAGGGAACAAACAATATTGTAGTGAGTAACGATATCATGTCATCCACCTTCCTGTATGATGTGTAAAGGAACAAACAATATTGTAGTGAGTAACGATATCATGTCATCCACCTTCCTGTATGGTGTGTAAAGGGACAAGCAATATTGTAGTGAGTAACGATATCATGTCATCCACTTTCCTGTATGATGTGTAAAGGAACAAGCAATATTGTAGTGAGTAAAGATATCATGTCATCCACCTTCCTGTATGATGTGTAAAGGAACAAACAATATTGTAGTGAGTAACGATATCATGTCATCCTCCTTCCTGTATGATGTGTAAAGGAACAAGCAATATTGTAGTGAGTAAAGATATCATTTCATCCACCTTCCTGTATGATGTGTAAAGAACAAACAATATTGTAGTGAGTAACGATATCATGTCATCCACCTTCCTGTATGATGTGTAAAGAACAAACAATATTGTAGTGATTAACGATATCATGTCATCCACCTTCCTGTATGATGTGTAAAGAACAAACAATATTGTAGTGAGTAAAGATATCATGTCATCCACCTTCCTGTATGATGTGTAAAGAAACAAGCAATATTGTAGTGAGTAACGATATCATGTCATCCACCTTCCTGTATCATGTGTAAAGAACAAACAATATTGTAGTGAGTAAAGATATCATGTCATCCACCTTCCTGTATGATGTGTAAAGAACAAACAATATTGTAGTGAGTAAAGATATCATGTCATCCACCTTCCTGTATGATGTGTAAAGAACAAACAATATTGTAGTGAGCAAAGATATCATGTCATCCACCTTCATGTATGATGTTTAAAGGAACAAGCAATATAATAGTGAGTAAAGATATCATGTCATCCACCTTCCTGTATGATGTGTAAAGAACAAACAATATTGTAGTGAGTAACGATATCATGTCATCCACCTTCCAGTATGATGTGTAAAGAACAAACAATATTGTAGTGAGTAAAGATATCATGTCATCCACCTTAATGTATGATGTGTAAAGAACAAACAATATTGTAGTGAGTAAAGATATCATGTCATCCACCTTCCTGTATGATGTGTAATGAACAAACAATATTGTAGTGAGTAAAGATATCATGTCATCCACCTTCCTGTATGATGTGTAAAGGAACAAACAATATTGTAGTGAGTAACGATATCATGTCATCCACCTTCCTGTATGATGTGTAAAGGAACAACCAATATTGTAGTGAGTAACGATATCATGTCATCCACCTTCCTGTATGATGTGTAAAGGAACAATCAATATTGTAGTGAGTAAAGATTTCATGACATCCACCTTCCTGTATGATGTGTAAAGAACAAACAATATTGTAGTGAGTGACGATATCATGTCATCCTCCTTCATGTATGATGTGTAAAGGAACAAGCAATATTATAGTGAGTAAAGATGTCATGTCATCCACCTTCCTGTATGATGTGTAAAGAACAAACAATATTGTAGTGAGTAACGATATCATGTCTTCCACCTTCCAGTATGATGTGTAAAGAACAAACAATATTGTAGTGAGTAAAGATATCATGTCATCCACCTTCCTGTATGATGTGTAAAGGAACAAACAATATTGTAGTGAGTAACGATATCATGACATCCACCTTCCTGTATGATGTGTAAAGGAACAACCAATATTGTAGTGAGTAACGATATCATGTCATCCACCTTCCTGTATGATGTGTAAAGGAACAAGCAATATTGCAGTGAGTAAAGATTTCATGTCATCCACCTTCCTGTATGATGTGTAAAGGAACAAACAATATTGTAGTGAGTAAAGATATCATGTCATCCACCTTCCTGTATGATGTGTAAAGAACAAAAAATACTGTAGTGAGTAATAATATCATGACCTCCACATTCCTGTATGATGTGTAAAGAAACAAGCAATATTGTAGTGATTAACGATACATGTCATCCACCTTCCTGTTTGATGTATAAAGAAACAAACTATATTGTAGTGAGTAAAGATATCATGTCATCCACCTTCCTGTATGATGTGTAAAGGAACAAACAATATTGTAGTGAGTAACGATATCATGGCCTCTACTTTCCTGTATGATGTCTAAAGAAAGAAGCAATATTGTAGTGAGTAAAGATATCATGTCATCCACCTTCCTGTATGATGTGTAAAGGAACAAGCACTATTGTAGTGAGTAAATATATCATTACCTCCACTTTCCTGTATGATGTCTAAAGGAACGAGCAATATTGTAGTGAGTAAAGATATCATGACCTCAACTTTCCTGTTTGATATCTAAAGGAACAAGCAATATTGTAGTGAGTAAAGATACCATAACATCCTTTTTCCTGTATGATGTCTAAAGAAACAAGCAATATTGTAGTGAGTAAAGATATCTGGACCTCCACATTCCTGTATGATGTCTAGAGGAACAAGGAATATTGTAACGAGTAAAGATATCATGACCTCCACTTTCCTGTATGATATATAATGGGACAAGCAATATTGTAGTGAGTAAAGATATCATGACTTCCACCTTCCTGTATGAATTCCAAAGGAATATGCTATATTGTAGTGAGTGAAGATATCATGACCTAAAGTTTCCTGTATGATGTATAGAGGGACAAGCAATATTGTAGGAAGTAAAGATATCATGACTCCACTTTCCTATATGATGTCGAAAGGAACAAGCAATATTATAGTGAGAGGAGATATCTTGACCTCCATTTTCCTGTATGAGGTCCAAAGGAACAAGCAATACTGTAGTGAGTAAAGATATCATGTCCTCCACTTTCCTGTATGATGTCTAAAGGTACAAGCAATATTGTAATGAGTAAAGATATCATGTCATCCACCTTCCTGTATGATGTGTAAAGGAACAAGCAATATTGTAGTGAGTAAAGATATCATGTCATCCACCTTCCTGTATGATGTGTAAAGGAACAAACAATATTGTAGTGAGTAAAGATATCATGTCATACACCTTCCTTTATGATGTGTAAAGGAACAAGCAATATTGTAGTGAGTAAAGATATCATGTCATCCACCTTCCTGTATGATGTGTAAAGAACAAACAATACTGTAGTGAGTAATGATATCATGACCTCCACTTTCCTGTATGATGTGTAAAGAAACAAGCAATATTGTAGTGAGTAAAGATATCATGTCATCCACCTTCCTGTTTGATGTGTAAAGAACAAACAATACTGTAGTGAGTAATGATATCATGACCTCCACTTTCCTGTATGATGTGTAAAGAAACAAGCAATATTGTAATGAGTAAAGATATCATGTCATCCACCTTCCTGTATGATGTGTAAAGAAACAAGCAATATTGTAGTGATTAACGATACCATGTCATCCACCGTCTTATATGATGTGTAGAGGAACAAACAATATTGTAGTGAGTAACTATATCATGACCTCCACTTTCCTGTATGATGTATAAAGAAACAAACTATATTGTAGTGAGTAAAGATATCATGTCATCCACCTTCCTGTATGATGTGTAAAGGAACAAACAATATTGTAGTGAGTAACGATATCATGGCCTCTACTTTCCTGTATGATGTCTAAAGAAAGAAGCAATATTGTAGTGAGTAAAGATACCATGTCATCCACCTTCCTGTATGATGTGTAAAGGAACAAGCACTATTGTAGGGAGTAACTATATCATTACCTCCACTTTCCTGTATGATGTCTAAAGGAACGAGCAATATTGTAGTGAGTAAAGATATCATGACCTCAACTTTCCTGTTTGATATCTAAAGAAACAAGCAATATTGTAGTGAGTAAAGATACCATGACATCCTTTTACCTGTATGATGTCTAAAGAAACAAGCAATATTGTAGTGAGTAAAGATATCTGGACCTCCACTTTCCTGTATGATGTCTAGAGGAACAAGGAATATTGTAACGAGTGAAGATATTATGACATCCACCTTCCTGTATGAATTCCAAAGGAATATGCTATATTGTAGTGAGTGAAGATATCATGACCTAAAGTGTCCTGTATGATGTATAGAGGGACAAGCAATATTGTAGGAAGTAAAGATATTATGACTCCACTTTCCTATATGATGTCTAAAGGAACAAGCAGTATTATAGTGAGAGGAGATATTTGTACCTCCATTTTCCTGTATGAGGTCCAAAGGAACAAGCAATACTGTAGTGAGTAAAGATATCATGACCTCCACCTTCCTGTATGAGGTTCAAAGAAACAAGCAGTATTGTAGTGAGTAAATATATCATGACCTCCATTTTCCTCTATGATGTCTAAGGAACAAGCAATATTGTAGTGAATGAAGATATCATGATGTCCACTTTCCTGTATGAGGTCCAAAGGAACAAGCAATATTGTAGTGAGTAAAGATATCATGACCTCCACTTTCCTGTATGATGTCTAAAGGAACAAGCAATATTGTAGTGAGTAAAGATATCATGACCTCCATTTTCCTCTATGATGTCTAAGGAACAAGCAATATTTTAGTGAATGAAGATATCATGACCTCCACTTTCCTGTATGAGGTCTAAAGGAACAAGCAATATTGTTGTGAGTAAAGATATCATGACCTTCACTTTCCTGTATGATGTCTAAAGAAACAAGCAATATTGTAGTGAGTAAAGATATCATTACCTCTACTTTCCTGTATGATGTCTAAAGGAACAAGCAATATTGTAGTCAGTAAAGTTATCATTAGCTGCAATTTAATGTATGAGGTACATGATAACTCATGAGGAAGGTACATGCAATATTGTAGTGAGTAAAGATATCGTGACCTCCACTTTCCTGTATGATGTGTAAAGGAACAAGCAATATAGTAGTGAGTAAATATATCATGACATCCACTCCACTTTCCTGTATGATGTCTAGAGGAACACGCAATATTGTAGTGAGTAAAGATATCATGACCTCCAATTTAATATATGATGTCTAATTGAACAAGGAATATTGTAGTGAGTAAAGATATCATGACCTCCACTTTCCTGTAATTTGTCTAAAAGAGCAAGCAATATTTTAGTGAGTACAGATACAATGAACTCCACCTTCCTGTATGTTGTTCAAAGAAACAAGCACTATTGGAGTGTTTAAAGATATCATGACCTCCATTTCCCTGTATGATGTCTAGAGGAACGAGCAATATTGTAGTGAGTAAAGATATCATGACCTCAACTTTCCTATATGATGTCTAAAGGAACAAGCAATTTTGTAGTGAATAAAGATATTATGACATCCACTTTCCTATATGATGTCTAGAAGAACAAGCAATATTGTAGTGAGTAAAAATATCATGAGCTCCAATTTAATGTATGGTGTCTAAAGGAACAAGCAATATTGTAGTGAGTAAGGATATTATGACCTCCACTTTCCTATATGATGTCTAAAGGAACAAGCAATATTATAGTGAGTGAAGATATCTTGACCTCCATTTTCCTGTATGAGGTCCAAAGGAACAAGCAATACTGTAGTGAGTAAAGATATCATGACCTCCACTTTCCTCTATGATGTCTAGAGGAACAAGCAATATTGTAGTGAGTAAAGATATCATGACTTCCACCTTCCTGTATGAGGTTCAAAAGAACAAGCAGTATTGTAGTGAGTAAATATATCATGACCTCCATTTTCCTCTATGATGTCTAAAGGAACAAGCAGTATCGTAGGAAGTAAAGATATCATGACCTCCACTTTTCTATATAATGTGTAAAGGAACAAGCAATATCGTTGTGAGTAAAGATACCATGACCTCCACTTACCTGTATAATGTCTAAAGGAACAAGCAATATTGTAGAGATTAAAGATATCATTAGCTGCAATTTAATGTATGAGGTCCAAAGGTACAAGCAATATTGTAGTGGGTAAAGATATCATGACCTCCACTTTCCTGTATGATGTCTAAAGGAACAAGCAATATAGTAGTGAGTAAATATATCGTGACCTCCACTCCACTTTCCTGTATGATGTCTAAAGGTGCAAGCAATATTGTAGTGAGTAAAGATATCATGACCTCCACTATCTTTTAATTTGTCTAAAGTAACAAGCAATATTGTATTGAGTAAAGATATCATGATCTCCACTTCCCTGTATGATGTCCAAAGGAACAAGCAATATTGTAGGGAGTAAAGATATCATGATCTCTACTTTCTTGTTTGATGTCTACAGGAACAAGCAATATTGTAGTTAGTAAAGATATCATCTCCAAATTTTTGCGTGGTATTTAAAAGTCATGTCATCATTTTTCAATTATTCTGTGCTTCCTAAAGGAACCTGTTATGTTGTAGGGAGTGAAGATATCATCGTCTTCAAAATTCTGTGTGCTGTCTTAAGGACAAATGTTACTGTAGTGAGTAAAGTATCATCATCTCTAAATTCCTGTGGCCTGGTTAAGGCCAAGTCAAATTGTAGTGAGAAAAGTTATATTGCTTGTTCCTTTAGACATCATACAGGAAGGTGGAGGTCATGATATCTTTACTCACTACAATATTGCTTGTTCCTTTAGACATCATACTGGAAAGTGGAGGTCATGATATCTTTACTCACTACAATATTGCTTGTTCCTTTAGACATCATACAGGAAAGTGGAGGTCATGATATATTTACTCACTACAATATTGCTGGTTCCTTTAGACATCATACAGGAAAGTGGAGGTAATGATATATTTACTCACTACAATATTGCTTGTTCCTTTAGACATTATACTGGAAAGTGGTGGTCATGATATCGTTACTCACTACAATATTGCTTGTTCCTTTAGACATTATACTGGAAAGTGGAGGTCATGATATCTTTACTCACTACAATATTGCTTGTTCCTTTAGACATCATACAGGAAAGTGGAGGTCATGATATATTTACTCACTACAATATTGCTTGTTCCTTTAGACATCATACAGGATGGTGGAGGTAATGATATATTTACTCACTACAATATTGCTTGTTCCTTTAGACATCATACTGGAAAGTGGTGGTCATGATATCGTTACTCACTACAATATTGCTTGTTCCATTAGACATCATACAGGAAAGTGGAAGTAATGATATATTTACTCACTACAATATTGCTTGTTCCTTTAGACATCATACAGGAAAGTGGAGGTCATGATATATTTACTCACTACAATATTGCTTGTTCCTTTAGACATTATACTGGAAAGTGGTGGTCATGATATCGTTACTCACTACAATATTTTTTTTTTCCTTTATACATCATACTAAATTCTCTTAAGGTGTAAGTTTATCTGTTAAATTGAATAACTCATCATGTTTGGATTTGGTTTTGTTCTTTGATTAGTTTATTTTTTTAATGTTTATAACTGTAAATGTTCTCACATAGAGATTGCTAGTCACGATTTTTGAACTTTATTAATAATTGTATAATTTCTTGTTTTGTTACTTAGACTGTACATCTTTATATCTAGCATTTAAGCTCCTTTTGGTTTGAGCTACATTAAATTTCTATTTGTGTCTTCAAATATAACATTCTATTTTATGTAATCTATGACTTGATTTACATTACTTATTTTATTGTTACCTTAGGATTTTGATGTCTCCTTTAATAATACTTCCCTATGTATGTGTGTGTGTGTGTGTGTGTGTGTGTTTGTGTGTGTGTGTGTTTGTGTGTATGTGTGTGTATGTGTGTGTGTGTGTGTGTGTGTGTGTGTGTGTGTGTGTGTGTGTGTGTGTGTGTGTGTGTATGTGTGTGTGTGTGTGTGTGTGTGTGTGTGTGTGTGTGTGTGTGTGTGTGTGTGTGTGTGTGTGTGTGTGTGTGTGTGTGTGTATGTGTGTGTGTGTGTGTGTGTGTGTGTGGGTGGTTGGGTGGGTGGATGTGTGTGTGTGTGTGTGTGTGTGTGTGTGTGTGTGTGTGGTTTGTGTGTGTGTGTGTGTATGTGTGGTTTGTGTGTGTGTGTGTGTGTGTGGTTTGTGTTTGTGTGTGTGCGCGCGCGCGCGTGTGTTTGTGTGTTTGTGTTCTGTGTGTGTGGGGGGGGGGGTGTTTGTGTGTCTAAATGAAAAAAACAGAAGGCATTCTAGTCAATTAAAACATAGCAAAATATTTTTTAATATTTCAAAAGGTTTAATAATTATTTTTAAGGATCTTTTGGCAGTGAAAATAAAGTTATGGGCTTTCATAAATAAAATATGTGCAACGATATTATGATTAGGTGTTGAATAATAGGTAACAATATAAAGTATTCAAGCAGCTACAAAAATGTATATATTTTTATTTATTTATTCTCTAAAATTTTCTCGCTTCAGGCACGTGTCGGGTGTTGGTTTATATTGAGACACTTTCCTGCACATAAACTCCTTGAAGCGGTAGCGCACATCATATTGTTCATAAATGTCATATTCCTAAAACAAACAACATTTAGTTAACTATACATTACGAAAAAATTAACTAAAACCAAAATAAAGCCTATATAAATATGTGAATGTTTTTAACGCTGAATTATTTGACGGCAAAGACATTCACTGGAATGCATAGCATCGTCTGAGTTTTAAATAAGAATTTTTGGTTTCTGTTCGAAATGTGGGGAAAGATTTTAACTTCCAATTTAGTGTGTAATCAAATATTTTTTTAACTCTAATTGTGATATTTTAATAATTTTAATAAAAGTCTTTTAAATGAATGTATACTAATAACAATTCTTTTCTAGGAAGATCAGAATGTTCTAATTTTAAGTACATATTCGAAATATTATTGACTAACTTTGAGTATTTTTAAATCTTTCAAGTACTTTGGTTGTGTGTGATATAAGAATGGTTTTTATTTAACCATACAGTATGAAAATTTCACTTCGGATACCTCTTCAATGAAAAAATAATTATTTATAATGCTTTCTTGTTGTAACACTCTTAAAAATAAGGTGTTACATATAAACTCATTTATATATTTAATTTGTATTTAATAATTATATCGTCCCAATATAAAAGAAAACTTTTGTTTTATTGGTGCACATTGTGAAGCTAGCGTAGGTGGTAAGCGCTCCTAGCGGGCGAAATTGAAAAATATCGTACGAGTTAGTAACTTAAGGCAATTAACTACATCACGCCATGTGACGTAAGCATGAGGAGATACTTTTCAACCAATCAGAATATTTATATATATATAAATAAGGGTGGGAGTTTGTTTGAAAATTTCAGTTAGCGCGTCCTTGCAACGACCCCACTTCACTAAATGTCTTTGAACGAGACGGACGCGATGGCATTTTCGGACATAACTTAGAAATTTGTAAGCTTCCAGTATTCAAAATTTAAGATGTCAAGGCCGGTACCAAATTTTATAAACGCAACTGAAGAAGAAGTCATCAGCGATTATTTACGTGTTTCAAATAAGTAAGAGTTTACATTATTTTTGTTTAAGAGTGCTGATTTGTAAGAGCGATGTTGCAGTGATTAGTGTACAAAATCGATGTGCAATAATTAATGATGTGTTTAAAGTGTTTTACAAGTAATGTGCACAACCAGGTACGTTTTAGATAATAATAAAAAAAATGTATTCTGGTTACTAAGACTAATCAAATAAAATAATATTTATAGCTGCCTTTAGGCCTTGTCAAATCTGCATTATTGTAATATAAATACTATACCGCATATTATAATGGCTTTTGCTTCCTCTACCCTTCCCCTCACCTATGCTTGCACCCCAAGGTCGCGCGCCAACTTACGTGTGACCAGCTATAGACTCACTCAGTCCCCCCCCCCTTTAGGTCACCATTTGTAACACAGGAAAGTTTCCCAGCATACTGTACAAATATCAGCTACGAGTTATAGTATACACTATTAAAATATAACAGCTAGTCATTTATAGAAAAAATATGCTTTCCCTCACCGGATAAATTGGTAAAATTTATAGTATAACGTATTGAAAAAAGTCAGCTATAACCCGATATACTTTGAATTTATAAACTTAGGTCAAGTTTATATTTTTTTATTATAAACACAATTTCTAGTTTATGACATTTACAATATTTTTTTATAATCTGTGTTAAGTAACATATATAAATGTTTTAAAAAATAATTCAGTGTGTATTCATTCAATGTATACATTTACTAAACTTTTCAGAAAACGAGTTTTTAAAAACTATTTTTAAGAAAATGTATTTTATTTGGAGTAGATCTCTTCACATTATTCAACTTGAATTTAAATCTTAGTTAGTTCACATTTGCATAGGTAAACTTTTCAACGAAACGCAGGAATTTAAAGATTACAAAGTTACAAGCTTCTAGAATACATACTTACACTATTGATTATCACTAGGGGAGGATAGATGGGGCTCTCGGAGGCTGTCAACATTTCTCCCGTTTTGACCAGGAACTCTTCAACGTCACTTCGATTCCTAATACATGAGACAAGATCGAGATAATCTACTTTTGTCCGCAATGCACACTGAAAATCAAATACATACAGATTTATATGATATTTATTAAACCGTTGCACATGAATGTAATTTATTTACTCAACATATAACGATGTAATATAAACCTTTAAAGTATCGATTACCGATTAAAGTACTAAACAGCTGCAAAGTTACGGTGGAGATCTTATGCACAGTGGTTAAACGTGGACCAAATGGTATGGTTTTGATATTAGAAAGGTAAAATGTGTGTGTGTGTTATGTGTGAGTGTGTGTGTGTGTGTGTGTATGTAATTGTGTGTGTGTGTGTGTGTGTGTGTGTGTGTGTGTGTGTGAGTGTGTGTGTGTGTGTGTGTGTGTGTGTGTGTGTGTGTGTGTGTGTGTGTGTGTGTGTGTGTGTGTGTGTGTGTGTGTGTGTGTGTGTGTGTGTGAGTGTGTGTGTGTGTGTGTGTGTGTGTGTGTGTGTGTGTGTGTGTTTGTGTGTGTGTGTGTGTGTGTGTGTGTGTGTATGTGTGAGTGAGTGAGTGTGTTTTGAGATGGATTCTGTAATTTGTGTAAAGATGTGGGAACGAAAAGAAATAACTAACAATTGCAACTACTTCTAAGTGTTTCAATTAACTTGAGTACTCTGAGAACTGTTTAATTCTAAAATCAAGTTTTAAGTGAATATTTAAATCCAGTTTCTAAATCTAAAACCATTACTTGAATATTTTGTTTCATTTAAGCTATATAAATAACAATTATATTTTTCAAAGAAATTCACAAAACGCCATGAATTGTTTTATGGAAAAAAATTACTAAAATTCCCAAAGTTCATGTACTTTATAGGAGCAAAAATGCGAAAACTTTAAAAACGTTCTCCAATAGTCACTGTTACATTCAGGACCTAAAGGAGAACGTTCTCCAATAATCACTGTTACATTCAGGACCTAAAGGAGAACGTTCTCCAATAATCACTGTTACATTCAGGACGTACAGGAGAACGTTCTCCAATAATCACTGTTACATTCAGGACGTACAGGAGAACGTTCTCCAATAATCACTGTTACATTCAGGACGTACAGGAGAACGTTCTCCAATAATCACTGTTACATTCAGGACGTACAGGAGAACGTTCTCCAATAATCACTGTTACATTCAGGACGTACTGGAGAACGTTCTCCAATAATCACTGTTACATTCAGGACGTACAGGAGAACGTTCTCCAATAATCACTGTTACATTCAGGACGTACAGGAGAACGTTCTCCAATAATCACTGTTACATTCAGGACGTACAGGAGAACGTTCTCCAATAATCACTGTTACATTCAGGACGTACAGGAGAACGTTCTCCAATAATCACTGTTACTTTCAGGACCTACAGGAGAACGTTCTCCAATAATCACTGTTACATTCAGGACGTACAGGAGAACGTTCTCCAATAATCACTGTTACATTCAGGACGTACAGGAGAACGTTCTCCAATAATCACTGTTACATTCAGGACGTACAGGAGAACGTTCTCCAATAATCACTGTTACTTTCAGGACCTACAGGAGAACGTTCTCCAATAATCACTGTTACATTCAGGACGTACAGGAGAACGTTCTCCAATAATCACTGTTACATTCAGGACGTACTGGAGAACGTTCTCCAATAATCACTGTTACATTCAGGACGTACAGGAGAACGTTCTCCAATAATCACTGTTACATTCAGGACGTACAGGAGAACGTTCTCCAATAATCACTGTTACATTCAGGACGTACAGGAGAACGTTCTCCAATAATCACTGTTACATTCAGGACGTACAGGAGAACGTTCTCCAATAATCACTGTTACATTAAGGACGTACAGGAGAACGTTCTCCAATAATCACTGTTACATTAAGGACGTACAGGAGAACGTTCTCCAATAATCACTGTTACATTCAGGACGTACAGGAGAACGTTCTCCAATAATCACTGTTACATTCAGGACGTACAGGAGAACGTTCTCCAATAATCACTGTTACATTCAGGACGTACAGGAGAACGTTCTCCAATAATCACTGTTACATTCAGGACGTACAGGAGAACGTTCTCCAATAATCACTGTTACATTCAGGACGTACAGGAGAACGTTCTCCAATAATCACTGTTACATTCAGGATGTACAGGAGAACGTTCTCCAATAATCACTGTTACATTCAGGACGTACAGGAGAACGTTCTCCATAATCACTGTTACATTCAGGACGTACAGGAGAACGTTCTCCAATAATCACTGTTACTTTCAGGACCTACAGGAGAACGTTCTCCAATAATCACTGTTACATTCAGGACGTACAGGAGAACGTTCTCCAATAATCACTGTTACATTCAGGACGTACAGGAGAACGTTCTCCAATAATCACTGTTACATTCAGGACGTACAGGAGAACGTTCTCCAATAATCACTGTTACATTCAGGACGTACAGGAGAACGTTCTCCAATAATCACTGTTACATTCAGGACGTACAGGAGAACGTTCTCCAATAATCGCTGTTACATTCAGGACGTACAGGAGAACGTTCTCCAATAATCACTGTTACATTCAGGACGTACAGGAGAACGTTCTCCAATAATCACTGTTACATTCAGGACGTACAGGAGAACGTTCTCCAATAATCACTGTTACATTCAGGACGTACAGGAGAACGTTCTCCAATAATCACTGTTACATTCAGGACGTACAGGAGAACGTTCTCCAATAATCACTGTTACATTCAGGACGTACAGGAGAACGTTCTCCAATAATCACTGTTACATTCAGGACGTACAGGAGAACGTTCTCCAATAATCACTGTTACATTCAGGACGTACAGGAGAACGTTCTCCAATAATCACTGTTACATTCAGGACGTACAGGAGAACGTTCTCCAATAATCACTGTTACATTCAGGACGTACAGGAGAACGTTCTCCAATAATCACTGTTACATTCAGGACGTACAGGAGAACGTTCTCCAATAATCACTGTTACATTCAGGACGTACAGGAGAACGTTTTCCAATAATCACTGTTACATTCAGGACGTACAGGAGAACGTTCTCCAATAATCACTGTTACATTTAGGACGTACAGGAGAACGTTCTCCAATAATCACTGTTACATTCAGGACGTACAGGAGAACGTTCTCCAATAATCACTGTTACATTCAGGACGTACAGGAGAACGTTCTCCAATAATCACTGTTACATTAAGGACGTACAGGAGAACGTTCTCCAATAATCACTGTTACATTAAGGACGTACAGGAGAACGTTCTCCAATAATCACTGTTACATTCAGGACGTACAGGAGAACGTTCTCCAATAATCACTGTTACATTCAGGACGTACAGGAGAACGTTCTCCAATAATCACTGTTACATTCAGGACGTACAGGAGAACGTTCTCCAATAATCACTGTTACATTCAGGACGTACAGGAGAACGTTCTCCAATAATCACTGTTACATTCAGGACGTACAGGAGAACGTTCTCCAATAATCACTGTTACATTCAGGATGTACAGGAGAACGTTCTCCAATAATCACTGTTACATTCAGGACGTACAGGAGAACGTTCTCCATAATCACTGTTACATTCAGGACGTACAGGAGAACGTTCTCCAATAATCACTGTTACTTTCAGGACCTACAGGAGAACGTTCTCCAATAATCACTGTTACATTCAGGACGTACAGGAGAACGTTCTCCAATAATCACTGTTACATTCAGGACGTACAGGAGAACGTTCTCCAATAATCACTGTTACATTCAGGACGTACAGGAGAACGTTCTCCAATAATCACTGTTACATTCAGGACGTACAGGAGAACGTTCTCCAATAATCACTGTTACATTCAGGACGTACAGGAGAACGTTCTCCAATAATCGCTGTTACATTCAGGACGTACAGGAGAACGTTCTCCAATAATCACTGTTACATTCAGGACGTACAGGAGAACGTTCTCCAATAATCACTGTTACATTCAGGACGTACAGGAGAACGTTCTCCAATAATCACTGTTACATTCAGGACGTACAGGAGAACGTTCTCCAATAATCACTGTTACATTCAGGACGTACAGGAGAACGTTCTCCAATAATCACTGTTACATTCAGGACGTACAGGAGAACGTTCTCCAATAATCACTGTTACATTCAGGACGTACAGGAGAACGTTCTCCAATAATCACTGTTACATTCAGGACGTACAGGAGAACGTTCTCCAATAATCACTGTTACATTCAGGACGTACAGGAGAACGTTCTCCAATAATCACTGTTACATTCAGGACGTACAGGAGAACGTTCTCCAATAATCACTGTTACATTCAGGACGTACAGGAGAACGTTCTCCAATAATCACTGTTACATTCAGGACGTACAGGAGAACGTTTTCCAATAATCACTGTTACATTCAGGACGTACAGGAGAACGTTCTCCAATAATCACTGTTACATTTAGGACGTACAGGAGAACGTTCTCCAATAATCACTGTTACATTCAGGACGTACAGGAGAACGTTCTCCAATAATCACTGTTACATTCAGGACGTACAGGAGAACAAGCTATAACATACTGACCTTCTTATCTGGTACGGTTGGAGAAATATACACGTATTTGTAGCAGTTTTAAAATGCATTACAACTGCATTCATGTGACAAAATAAAACTACTTCTAAAACCGATCAAGTGTAACTAATATGTTTCGAAGATCTGTGGAGATTTAAGTCATTGCAATTTTGCTTGTTTTACTTCTTGGTTACTCCAAGTTTCACTGAATCCAATACGAGCGGGATATCAGGGGCCGAAGCAACCTCTGAATAAGAAAAGACTGGCCAACACGTGAATAATTTATTCCACAAAACAAAAATGATAACACCAATCCACCCGTCCACCCAGGAATCGTCCACCTCCCCCCTTTACATATTATATTCGAGCTTATGGAAACCTTTGTAAAAGCAACAGGTCATAAAGGTACTGGTTTTAAACACTTGAATGAAATATTTTCTGGAATAAGGGATGCGTAAATAGAAGACAGTATTTTTATAGGTCCCCATCAAGGCAAAAGATTCTAGATGATAAATTTGAAGAACGAATAAATACCATAAAAACAAATAAAAAAGATTATTTTATATAGAAGTAAATTTCTATTTAGATTGTTTTTCTTATTTCTACTTATTAAATGTTACATAATACATATCTAAAATCAGGTCTAATCACAAATAAAATTATCTGTAAAATATTAAATAAACCAACATACAACATAAGTAAATTGTCACGTTATTAAGACAATCTATGTGAAAGCATTGCAGTATATAAAAATATTTTAAACAATCATTTAGCATATATGAAAATTGTCTTCTTATTTAAAATAAGTATATTATAACAAAGACAAAAACCGTAATATAAACAAAAATGTTTTTAAATTCAAATCCTATTTAGGCCAAACAAGAAAATTTTATTTTAGTAACTTTTTATTAAATAATTCCAAATAATGATTTTAATGAAGTAACGTAACCTGTTAAAACAGCTGTTCTACCACATAATCTATAACATAAAACAGCTGTTCTACCACATAACCTATAACATAAAACAGCTGTTCTATCTACCACATAACTTATAACATAAAATCAGCTGGTTTGTGAAATCATATGGTATCACTTATTTTAAACCAAATGGGACGAAATAACTATATTGCATGCCATGGCCCTTTTGTGAAAATGTTTTCTCACATTTAAAACTAAAATTAATTCATTTAATGTAGTTAATGAAATAATATTTGAAAAAGTTTACTAACAATGTTAACCAGTACAATTAGAAAATAATTATTTGAACTTAAGTGGATGAATAAAATGTATTTTATAACTGATTTAAACTTTGAACAACATATATAAATATATATTTAGGAAGAGTGTGAGCTAATTGTAGAAATTCAAAATTTGTATTATTGAATTAAAAAATTACAATACATTAACAAATTATTCTTGTTAATAGCAAAGTAATTTTTCTGTTAAGATCGAAGCTGTCTTTAAATAACAGTTTTGTTAGATACTGTACCTGTTAACTAATAGGGGCGTACTTACCTTTGTTGTTTGTAAGAATTTGATAATTGTGTATTTCTTTCTTCGGTTTCACGTCGATAATTTAAAGTAATTAAATTTCAGATAAAAATCCAGCGCTACTGTTTTGCGCCTCTGGGAAATCCAACTAGCTTCTCACTGATTATTATCTACATCTAAAATAGACTATCACCCCTGCCACTAATTAATTAATAGCTAGCCCTGGGGAACAAAATATAAACTGTTCTACCACACAAAGTGAAGTACGCAATTCCAAACGTATTGTTTACGCTGATTTTAGTTTTTTTTTCTACCATGCGAGGTTCGACTCTGGCAGGTAGTTTTAATTTCAAAGATAGGTCTAAATATGTTCATGTATATGTAACCGTGCTCTTAGTTAAACTCACTAAGAGTGACAGGGAACAAATCCAGGCGAGGGTGCAAGAAATGTATCTTTGCAGACATGTTGCATTCAATGGGTTTGCATCTCATGACTTTTTGAAACTCAATCAGCTCCTTACTAAGTCAAAATAATTTTCTGCTTTGTCATTCCACAACACGTTCCTAGAACCAACACAAACGAATCTCAGACGTCTTTTCCCAATACTAATATTAGATCATACTCTCCCTATATATATATATATATATATATATATATATATATATATATATATATATATATATATATATATATATATATATAAGATATATATATATATAAGATATATATATATATATAAGATATATATATATATATATATATATATCTTGTACACATTCTCCATCATTAATAAAATACTTTTTATTCATCCTTTCAAGTTCAAATACATTTTTTAAACTTGTAGTGGATGCCACTTGATGCTAATACAGTTTTGTCAAATATTAATTCATTAATTAAAATTAATTATTTAAGTTTAGTTTTATATGGAAGAAAAACGTTTCACAAAAGGGGCAAGATATGCAATATAGTTCTTTCGTTCCATTTATCTTAAAATAAGTGATAACATATGATTTCATAAAACAGCTGATTATTTTATAGGTTATGTGATAGAACAGCTGTTTTAATGCATAGGTTATGTAACTATATTTATAATATTTGTAATTATTTAATAAGACGTAACTAAAATTATTTTTTTATTATCTAAGTAGAAATTGACTTTAAAACTTGACTTATATTATTTGTTTTTGTCTTTATTAAAATATACTTATCTTAAATAAGATGACAATTTAATATAAGTAAATGGTTGTTTAAATTTATTGTATACAAATTTATTGTAGTGTTTTCACACTACAATGATTTTGTGTGTTAAATGTAACTTTGTTTTTCATTGGCAGTGAATGTTTTGCCTTGGAGAAGCCAACTTGTAGTGCCGAAACATGTTTGTTAGTAAAAACACATATACTGTTTTGAGTATTGAGTTTTATGTAATGTTGCTTGTTATTACTTTAAGGGCCAACTATTTTTTATATATTTATTTTATTGATTTTGTTCGTTCAACTCTACTCCATTTTTACTTGTATATAGTATATATTCTACTACATTTATATTTCAATTATCATATTACATCTCTGCTCTTTTCAGTTAATAATGTTAATAATAGACCTATAAAATATAATTCCCTTGTAGTTTTAAGGCTAAGCAAGTCTTGATTAGTACATTTGTGTTGTGAAAAGTTTTATTCTAATAAACCCCCCCCCCCGTGTATATTTCTTGTATGTATTTAGTCCCACGAGCTGAGTTACACTTATAATATTTTTATTGCTTAGACTACGAGGTAATTCATAAAATAAGATTTCCATGACTTTTAAAAATCGACAGCTTTATTTTTGTTCTTAATGTAATACATCACTTAAAAGCTTAAAACTTATGCTATTTTTCCACATAATCACCGTTTCTGTTCAAACACTTACTCTAACTTTTCTATCCCCATGTTATAGAAATCTGCAGCCAAACCTATGAGGAATCGAGTACCCTATTCCTTGACTTCATTTTCGGTACTGAAGCGTAAGCCTCCCACGTGTTCCTTTAACTTTGGGAATAAATTATAATCACATGGGGCTAGACCCGGGCTGTAAGGGGGGGCAACAGTCCAGCCAATATCTGTCAGCAGTTCTTGAGTTTTATATGAGACAAGAGGTCGAGCGTTGTCATGGATAAGCCTCACACCATTGGGCAAACTTCCTGGACCACAAGTTTCAGTTTTATTAATGTGTCCCAATATCTGTCGGAGTTAACTGTTGTTCCATGAGGCAAAATGTCGATTAAAAGCAGGTCCTTCCTGTCCCAAAAGACGGTTACTATGACTTTCCCAGCAGACTGTTTGTTTAAACTTCTTCGGCTTCGGCGAAGTTGAGTGACGCCATTCACGTGATTATTGCTTGGCTTTGGGAGTAAAGTGAAACGCCCATGTTTCATCGCCCATAACAATGTAATCCAAGAATTCTTCTTTGTTGTCTTCCCATTGTTGCAAAATTGCTGGGCACACTCGACATGTTGTTGTTTGTGGTTTTCTGTAACCCTCCGCGTTACCCTCCGTACACACACTTTGTGATAGCCTAATGTTTTGGTTAAAATGTTATAAATTGTGGTGTTGGAAGTCTCAGGAATAAGCAATGCAAGTTCGTTAATGGTGATCCTCCAATCTTCAAGCTATATTTCTTCAACTTTATCAACAATTCCGTCTGAAACTGAAGGTCTTTCGCTCAGGTCTTCATCATGAATTTTCGTGCAGCCTTCATGCATTCTCTACACCATTTGCGAACATGCTGAACAGATATACACTTATCCCCATACATTTCGTTTAACTGGCGATAAATGTCGATAAATTTCGTAACTGGCGGTAACAGCGATAGGGAGCTACATCTTGTAGGGGCACTGAGCAATGTAGCGAGCGGGAGTGGTGGGGAGAGAGAGGGGGAGTTGATAAGTAAGACAGTGTTACCAGATTTCTCCTAGGACGTCGTATTCTCTCTCAGTAGCATAGGGAACCTTATTTTATGAATTACACTAGTACTTTTCATGCATAATTATAAATTTTATCAAACTATGCTTGCTTTTGAAATTATTGAAATATGTATTTACTTACGAATTTAGTTTTAGCTTCTAAAGATGTTTTCAGTGCATACAGATATTTATCGTACATACAATAGTAAAAATTGTAAAATGTTTGTAAGTCCAGTTTCCCTTCTGCTATTGCCATTATTGCGCATGCGTGAACTAAGTTTTCCTCGCATTCCATGGTGGCGTCATAGCACGTGTACTTGTAGTTAAATATCCAAAAGCTAGGCTGCACAGAAAGTCATTTACTTCATTAGAAAAACTAGTAATATAAACTGATATTTTTAAAGACAGTACCTACTTGGATCGACAAAGAAAAAATTCACTTTAATTACTTTTAATTAAATAATTACAATTATTCTATTATTATTATAAATAAAATAACATAACCTAGTCATTAAAACAGCTGTTCTACCACATAACCTATAATATAAAATCATCTGTTTTATGAAATCATATGTTATCTCTTATTTTAAGCCAAATGGGACGAAATAACTATTTCGCATACCCTGTCCCTTTTTTAAAAATATTTTTCTCTGAAATAAAACTAAAATAATTCATTAAATTTAACTAATGAACTAACGTTTGAAAAAACTCTATTAACATCGTGTCACCACTATAAGTCTAAAAAAGAGGGTTTGAACTTGAGTGGATAAAAAAACGTATTTTATTAACGATTGAAAATTTAAATATATATAAAGAACTGAGTCAAAATACAAATACAAGAATTATAATTGAATTATAATATTGCAATATATATATATATATATATATATATATATATATATATATATATATTATAATAAAGATGATTATTTTTCTTGATTTGTTATAATTATTAAATAACTTCAAAAAGTTCATAATCAAGATATATTTTATTCAACATTTACAATTATGCTGAAGCTTTTCGCCGGATTATAGTTCCAGCATTCTCAAAGACTACTCAGTAGTTTTTGAGAATGCTGGAACTATAATCCGGCGAAAAGCTTCAGCATAATTGTAAATGTTGAATAAAATATATCTTGATTATGAACTTTTTGAAGTTATTTAATATATATATATATATATATATATATATATATATATATATATAGAGAGAGAGAGAGAGAGAGAGAGAGAGAGAGAGAGAGAGAACTAATAGAAGGAATTGAATTACGTTATATAAAAATATACATTTGTCTTTATTAATAATATAAAGATTTATTCTTATCTTATTCCCCTTTATCTTGAAATAGTTTACTCTTATACTCTTTAACATTCATCTACATTTAATCATTCGCCTAAAGTACCACTTACTTTTGGTCTAAATGAGGACGGTAGTTACGGGAGATAATATCAACTCGGACCGTGTTACACATCTCCCGAAACGAATGACCTCACTTTGACTTGAAGTGCTACTTTAAGGAATTATTTATGTATTATTAAATATTAAAATCAGGGGTGTAGCCAGAGGGTGCACAGGGAGCCCTTATCCCCTCCTACCAAAATAATTTAAGGAGACAAATATTATCCAATAAAACAGCGCTAGGATTTTAGCAAAAAAAGCTTCCTGATGACACAACAGTGTGTAATTTTAAGTGCCAAAACAGCTTATAAAATGTGCAAAATTTCCCCGGGAGGGCTCCAATCTCTGATCCCCCGGGTCATACCCCCGCTTCCGAAACATAGTCCTGGCTACTCCACTGAATAAAGTGTATATGTATTAATAATTTTTAAACTATATTTACACAATAAGTTCATAGTCATGCATAAACACAAGCTAAAACTAGAAGAAAATATAAAATAAGCGACAAGTTATCAGTAGTAACCTTTGAATCTAATTAGAACGTATTCTAACTCGTAAGATTAGTTCTACATATATTCTAGTAAGTAAGTAGTACATATATTCTAATAGGAATAGAATAAATGGAGTTTAAAACAAATTAGAAAGGAGCATCCATGGGGCACCCTTCAAAGACGACACTAAGAGGAGTCCTTCATAAAAGAAAACAAGAGGAGTCCTTCATAGAGGAAACCAAGAAGAGTCCTTCATACAGGAAACAAAGAGGAGTCCTTCATAGAGGAAACCAAGAGGACTCCTTCATAGAGGAAACTAAGTGGAGTCCTTCATAGAGGAAACCAAGAGGAGTCGTTCATAAAAGAAACTAAGTGGAGTCCTTCATAGAGGAAACCAAGAGGAGTTCTTCATAGAGGATATCAAGAGGGGTCCTTCATAGAGGAGACCAAGAGGAGTCCTTCATAGAGGAAACTAATTGCAGTCCTTCATAGAATAAACCAAGAGGAGTCCTAAATAGAGGAAACCAAGAGGAGTATTTCATAGAGGAGACCAAAAGGAGTCCTTAATAGAGGAAACCAAGAGGTGTCGTTCATAGAGGAAACTAATTGGAGTCCTTCATAGAGAAAACCAAGAGGAGTCTATGAAGGCATAGAGGAAACTAAGTGGGGCCTTTCATAGATGAAACTAAGTGGAGTCCTTCATAGAGGAAACCCAAGACTAGTCGTTCATAAAGGAAACTAAGTGGATTCCTTCATAGAGGAAACCAAGAGGAGTCCTTCATAGAGGAAACCAAGAGGAGTCCTAAATAGAGGAAACCAAGATTAGTCGTTCATAGAGGAAACTAAGTGGATTCCTTCATAGAGGAAACCAAGAGTAGTCGTTCATAAAAGAAACTAAGTGGAGTCCTTCGTAAAGGAAACCAAGAGGAGTCCTTCATAGAGGAAACCAAGAGGAGTCCATCATAGAGGAGACCAAGAGGAGTTCTTCATAGAGGAAACCAAGAAGAGTTCTTCATAGAGGATACCAAGAGGAGTCCTTCATGGAGGAAACTAAGTGCAGTCCTTCATAGAATAAACCAAGAGGTGTTCTTTATTGAGGAAACTAAGAGGAGTCCTAAATAGAGGACACCAAGAGGTGTCCTTCACAGAGGAGACCAAAAGGAGTCCTTCATAGAGGAAACCAAGAGGTTTCGTTCATAGAGGAAAGTAAGTGGAGTCCTTCATAGAGGTAACCAAGAGGAGTCTATGAAGGCATAGAAAGAACTAAGTGGAGTCCTTCATAGAGGAAACCAAGACTAGTCGTTCATAAAGGAAACTAAGTGGAGTCCTTCATAGAGGAAATCAAGAGAAGTTCTTCATAGAGGAAACCAAGAGAAGGCCTTCATAGAGGAATCAAAGAGGAGTCCTAAATAGAGGAAACCAAGACTAGTCGTTCATAGAGGAAACTAAGTGGATTCCTTCATAAAGGAAACCAAGACGTGTTGTTCATAGAGGAAACTAAGTGGAGTCCTTCATAGAGGAAACCAAGAGGAGTCCTTCATAGAGGAAACCATGAGGCGTCCTTCATGGAGGAAACTAAGTGGAGTCCTTCATAGAGGAAACCAAGAGGAGTCGTTCATTAAAGAAACTAATTAAGAGTCCTTCATAGAGGAAACCAAGAGAAGTCCTTCATAGAGGAAACCAAGAGGAGTCCTAAATAGAGGAAACCATGACTAATCGTTCATAGTGGAAACTAAGTGGATTCCTTCATAGAGGAAACCAAGAGGAGTCGTTCATAAAAGAAACTAAGTAGAGTCCTTAATAGAGGAAACCAAGAGGTGTCCTTCATAAGGGAAATAAAGAGGAGTCCTTCATAGAGGAGACCAAGAAGAGTCCTTCGTAGAGGAAACCACGAAGTGTTCTTTATAGAGGAAACTAAGTGGAGTCTATGAAGGCATAGAGGAAACTAAGTGGAGTCCTTCATAGAGGAAACTAAGTGGAATCCTTCATAGAGGACACCCAAGACTAGTCGTTCATAAAGTAAACTAAGTGGAGTCCTTCATAGAGGAAACCAAGAGGAGTCGTTCATTGAGGAGACCAGGAGGAGTCCTTCATAGAGGAAACCAAGAGGTGTCGTTCATAGAGGAAACTAAGTGGAGTCCTTCATAGAGGAAACTAAGAGGAGTTCTTCATAGAGGAAACCAAAAGAAGTCTTTCATAGAGGAAACCAAGAGGAGTCCTTCGAAGAGGAAATCAAGAGGTGTTCTTCATAGAGGAAACTAAGTGGAGTCTATGAAGGCATAGAATAAACTAAGTGGAGTCCTTCATAGAGGTAACCAAGACTAGTCGTTCATAAAGGAAACTAAGTGGAGTCCTTCATAGAGGAGACCAAGAGGAGTCTTTCATAGAGAAAACCAAGAGGAGTCCTTCATAGAGGAGATCAAGAAGAGTCCTTCATAGAGGAAACTAAGAGGAGTTCTTCATAGAGGAGTCCTTCATAGAGGAAACCAAGAGGTTGGCACTAGTTTTTCCAATAACTGCTTTACGGAACCCGATATCGGTAACACTATTTGGGGCTGTTGGAAGGGTAGTGTGGTGGGCCTTTAGACACGCTCGCTGTCATTTACTTACATCTTATACTTAACTATATAATATCTTATGTTTATTTTAAATCTACAGATATGTTAAAATAAAATAAATTGATTATAGTACCAACTTTTGGTTGATTGTAAATAAAGAACTGAGGTTGGACATAATCTCTCAAGCTGTTCAGGGTTGGAATCAGCTGTTCCTTAAAGAACTTGTAACAAGTCGGGGAATGAGGCTTATAGTATATAAACAGACTCGTGCCCTGTAATAAATCAAAATTACATCAGACATGTGTTTTTATTTATCCTACTTATAAATTTGTTTCTCAAATTTTCTTCATAGAATATTATTCAAACTAAACATAGATTTATTGAAAATGAAATTATTATCAAATGAAACTTTAAAACCGATTAGGTAAATATAATTTAATGTATACTTATTGATACTACTTGACCACTACTTACTGGTGTTTTCAGAGGACGCGTTTCGCGCTAGATCAGTGCATTGTTCAATGGTGTGAATCACAGACTAGACAGTTTTCAATGCTGTGAGTCACGGAGAAGACATTTTTCAATTATGTGAGAGTGATGGGCAAGGAAATGTTCAATGGTGTGAGTCACGGCCAAGACTATGTTCAATATTGTGAGTCACGGAGAAGACATTGTTCAATTATGTGAGAGTGATGGGCAAGGAAATGTTCAATGGTGTGAGTCACGGCCAAGACTATGTTCAATATTGTGAGTCACGGAGAAGACATTGTTCAATTATGTGAGAGTGATGGGCAAGGAAATGTTCAAAGCTGTGAGTCACGGCCAAGACTATGTTCAATATTGTGAGTCACGGAGAAGACATTGTTCAATTATGTGAGAGTGATGGGCAAGGAAATGTTAAAAGCTGTGAGTCACGGCCAAGACTATGTTCAATAGTGTGAGTCACGGAGAAGACATTGTTCAATTATGTGAGAGTGATGGGCAAGAAAATGTTCAATGCTGTGAGTCACGGACAATACTATGTTCAATGGTGTGAGTCACGGAGAAGACATTGTTCAATTATGTGAGAGTGATGGGCAAGGAAATGTTCAATGGTGTGAGTCACGGCCAAGACTATGTTCAATAGTGTGAGTCACGGAGAAGACATTGTTCAATTATGTGAGAGTGATGGGCAAGGAAATGTTCAATGGTGTGAGTCACGGACAATACTATGTTCAATAGTGTGAGTCACCTAGAAGACATTGTTCAATTATGTGAGAGTGATGGGCAAGGAAATGTTCAATGGTGTGAGTCACGGACAATACTATGTTCAATAGTGTGAGTCACGGAGAAGACATTGTTCAATTATGTGAGAGTGATGGGCAAGGAAATGTTCAATGGTGTGAGTCACGGACAATACTATGTTCAATGGTGAGAGTCACGGAGAAGACATTGTTCAATTATGTGAGAGTGATGGGCAAGGAAATGTTCAATGGTGTGAGTCACGGACAATACTATGTTCAATAGTGTGAGTCACGGAGAAGACATTGTTCAATTATGTGAGAGGGATGGGCAAGGAAATGTTCAATTGTGTGAGTCACGGCCAAGACTATGTTCAATATTGTGAGTCACGGAGAAAACATTGTTCAATTATGTGAGAGTGATGGGCAAGGAAATGTTCAATGCTGTGAGTCACGGCCAAGACTATATTCAATAGTGTGAGTCACGGAGAAGACATTGTTCAATTATGTGAGAGTGATGGGCAAGGAAATGTTCAATGGTGTGAGTCACGGACAATACTATGTTCAATGGTGTGAATCTGGACCGTGACTCACAATATTGAATAATGTACTGATATAGTGTGAACCCCGTCTCTGAAAAACGTCAAAGTCCTGGTTTTTTGTTGTTGTCACTGTTCCTCCATTTAACAGTTAGGTCAAGTTATCTGTATGTTTTACTTTGTTACTTTTAAGTCGTACAAATGTGATTGGTTCAGGTTATTCTCCCGTTCCCCTTCTCCTGACATCTGAACAACTCCCTCTGCCGTCGTCACTGTTCCCTCGTTAAACCCAAGTTAGGTTAAGTACTGCAATGTACTTTATCATGTATACAAGTAATACACAAATTCTGTTAGCCTGATGTTTTTCACTTTATCAGTGCACAGATCTTTGCTAGTTTTTAAGAAGTTATATTCTCAATTACACAAAACAACAGAGTCAAGTCAGTCAGTCTATCTACCTCATCTACAAATAAACATGGACCCCAGTGCGTAAGCACCTTCTTCTACCACAAAACCAACATAACGTCCTGTCATTATTCCAGAATCCTGCCATCAGTTCCAATGCTACAATAGATCTCCCTCGTTTAAATTTTCTACCCCTAAACAGTGTCAAGGTAGAAAAACGTTGCATAACGTCAGGGGCCACCAAATACCCTCCTTTTCTAACTTACTGATAAAATGACTGAGAAAATTTAGATACCGCACGTCGGTTTCCCTGTCTATCTACATATGAAATACAACTTTAAAAAAACCGACTTATCTATACTTCTATAATGTACACAGGTTTTCAGAAATAATTGTAAACTGGTTTTAAATCAAGTATCCTTTCTTTTCTCCAGAAATTTGACCTGAATTCCTAAGTTTGTTACTACAATTATTATCGAAAATGAAAAATTATAGTACAATTTATTAAACGTTTTATTTTTATATAGTTAACAGTCAATACAATAAGCTCTTTCTACTTTTTTATTAACAAATTTGTAATTAAAATAAGTATGAACATTATTTATTTGAAGGCAAATTACAATTGAAAGTTAATATCAAAAGATTGTATGTTTATAGACTTTGTCACAATTGTATTATAGTATTTCTTTCCGAAATTCCTTTTCAAGAGCTCAGTTTTAGCTAAACAACTATAGAACATAACTTACGATTTATAAAATACATAACATTATAAAAAACATAATAAAAATCAACAAATTACAAAACTCTTAATAAATATCCGTTTACAGTGCGTGAAGTTTATCCCTGTCTCTGACCTTGAGATCGCTTGGGTGGACGGGGCTGCACTGCGGTGTAAAACCCAACACTTGTACAAGTCAAAATTTTACTATCACAATAAAACAGACAAATCACGTTGAGCGTTGAGAAACGTTGAGTGTTTAAAAAAGTAAAATTGTCTGTGAACTGTCACTAGCCTATATACAAAAATTAACAGACATTAAATAAAAATATGAATTATAGTAATTACATTTATATCTTCACATACCTTATCAAAATCTATATTCACCAAACTATCAAGAAACGATGACAGGTCGAAAGCTGCTGATGTAAAAGCTACGAACAACAATGCATAAGTTTTCAGAAACTTCATTCCAATATTTAACTTTTGTACCTAAAATAATTAAAAATAATTACTTGATTAAACGTAAACCTGTACCTGATGTATTTAGTTCATGGGGAAAATGTTTATGATCTTCAATAACCATGCAATACTCTATAAGAGTACTTTTGTGTTGTAATCATATTGTACTTAAATAATGATAGAAAAAGGTTACACCAATAGCATTGGTCACAACGACTTACACACTGAAAATTATTTTATATCCTGACAATGTACTTACTGTAAGATCTGGACTGAATGGTCGATCACCCTTAGTATGCTTCAATACTTATTGCTACGTAATCTAGCATAGCATACCAAAAAATGGATCGTAATGTATAATTCAATTAGATTTTCCGGAGGGCCATCAAGATAAAACCATACTAAATTTCTGGCAACGGTAAAAACACAAATGATGCCATATAGAGTTTACAACTCACAATAAATGGTAAACATGACTGTGCACATACCTGAACCTCAAAATGTCCCAAAAACTATGGTCTTCTAGATGGATGACGACATTACACATTACCTAACTAAAGGAAATGAGTTTACATATGAATCAAAATAGTCACTCTTATATGCTAATAACTACACAACATGATCTGACTGTTGTCCAATAATGTTTTTGCCACATGGCAGGAGAAAAGACTAAAGAAAAACTACATTACATAGAGCGTATCGGGTGGCATATGTTTCGATGACGTCATGCCTCGAACTTAAAGAAACTATGTTAAGTAGAACGTATCAGGAAAGATCAGACTCAATGAAAGACTTGCCTCAATTATATGAAAACTACATCACGCAGAGTGTAAAAGGAGAAATACAAACAAGACCAAATCTTGCTTAGAACTGACTTGTCAAACCATCTAGACGACAAAGTTCGGCTGTTAGGAGTAACCCTACATGAAGCATTTACATTCAATTAGGATTATAATATTAATTTACTAACAATAATACTTAACAATTATGCTTTACTAAACAAAAGTCTACAGTCTCATACACTTACTGTAAGACCTAGACTGGAGGCTCGAACGCCCTTGGGTTGCCTCAAAACCGATGATTTACTAAAACAAAGCATACAGTCTTATACACTTACTCAAAGACATGAACTGGACGCTCCACCAACCTTGGGATGTTTCAATACTGATGCTCTACTAAAACAAAGAATAAGATCTTATACACTTAATGAAAGACAAGGACTGGATGCACCACCAACAATGGGATGCTTCAATACTGAAGCTTTACTAAAACAAAGAATACGGTCTTATACACTTAATGAAAGACATGGACTGGACACTCCACCAACCTTGGGTTGCTTCAATACTGATGCTTTACTAAAACAAAGAGTACGCTCTTACACACTTACTGAAAGACATGAAACGGATGCTCTACCAAACTTAGGTTGCTTCAATACCAATGCTTTACTAAAACAAAGCCTACGGTTTTATACACTTACTGATAGACATGAACTGGATTCTAGGCCACCCTTGGGTTGCTTCAATACTGAGGCTTTACTAAATAAAATCTACGGTCTTATGCACTAACTGTAAACCTGAAATGGATGCCGGTCCACCCTTGAGATTCTCCAATTGTGATTTTAAACTAAAATATAGGCTACATTATTATACTCTTACTATAAGACCTGGACTGGCCGATGAACCACCCTTGGAATGCTTCAACACTGATGTGTTACTAAAACAAAGCATACCGTCTTATACAAAAACTGTAAACCTGAAACGGATGTTGGTCCACCCTTGAAATGCTCCTAATATGATGTTATACTAAAACAAAACCTACATGTTATACACTTACTGTAAGACAAGGACTGGGCGCTCCACCAACCTTGGGATTCTTCAATACTGATGCTTTACTAAAACAAAGAATACAGTCTAATACACTTACTGTAAGACATGGACTGGATGCTCAAACACCCTTGGGATGCAACAATACTAATGCTTTACTAAAACAAAGAATATGGTCTTATACACTTACTGAAAGACATGAACTGCATGCGCGGCCTCCTTTGGGTTGCTTCAATACTGAAGCTTTACTAAAACAAAACCTACGGTCTTATACACTTACTGAAAAACATGACCTGGATGCTCGGCCACCCTTGGGATGCTTCAATACTGAAGCTTTACTAAAACAAACAATATGGTCTTATACACTTACTGAAAGACTGGATGCTCAGTCTCCTTTGGGTTGCTTCAATACTGAAGCTTTACTAAAACAAACAATATGGTCTTATACACTTACTGTAAGACATGGACTGGATGCTCAACCACCCTTGGGATGCTTCAATACTGATGCTTTACTAAAACAAAGTTTATGGTCTTATACCCTTAATGAAAGACATGAACTGGATTTTCTGATGTGTATAATCATTTACTGTATGACCTGGACTGAATGCTCGACCACCCTTGGGATGCGTCATTACTGATCCTTTACTACAACAAAACCTACCATTCTATACACTTACTGTAAACCATGGACTGGACTATGGGTCTCACTTGAGACTTTCCAATACTGATGCTTTACATAAGGTAAGCCTACATCTTATACACTTACTGAGAGACATGAACTGAATGCTCGGCCACCCTTGAGATGCTTTATTATTGATGCATTGATAAAACAAAAGCAACAGTCTTATACACACTGTGGGATCTGGACTTAATGCTAGACCACCCTTGGGATTCTTCAATACTGATGCTCTACTAAAACAAAGGTTACGGTCTTATAAACTTAATGAAAGACATGAACTGGATTTTCAGCTGTGTATAAACACTTACTGTATGACCTGGACTGAATGCTTGGACCACCCTTGGGATGTTTCATTACTGATCCTTTACTACAAGAAACCTACGATCTTATACACTTACTGAAAAACTTGGACTGGATGATGGCTCACACTCGGGACGTTCCAATTCTGATGCTTTACTAAAACAAGGCCTACGTTTTATACACATACTGAGAGACAGTGAAATAGGATTCTGGGCCACCCTTGGGATGCTTCAATACTGATGATTTACTAAAACAAAGCCTAAGGTCTTATACACTTACCGTAAGACCTAAACTGGAAGCTCAACCACTCTTAGGATGCTTTATTATTGATGCATTAATTAAAGTAAAACCCACAGTCTTATAAACTTACTGTGGGACCTAGACTTAATGCTCGACCACTCTTGGGATGCTTCAATACTGATGCTCTACTAAAACCAAAGCTACAGTCTTATACACTCACTGCATGACCTGGACTGAATGCTCGACCACCCTTGGGATGCTACAATACTGATCCTTTACTGAAACAAATCCTACGGTCTTATACACTTAGTGAAAGACATGAACTCGATGCTCTGCCACCCTTGGGTTGCTTCAATACTGATACTTTACAAAAACAAAGCCCACGGTCTTATACACTTACCGAAAGACGTTAACTGGATTTTTTGCCACCCTTGGGTTGCTTCAATACTGATGCTTTTCTAAAACAAAGCCTACAGTCTCATACACTTACTGTAGGACCTAGACTGGATGCTCAAACACCCTTGGGGATGCTTTACTAAAACAAAGCCTACAGTCTTATACACTTACTGTAAGACCTAGACTGGATGACCAACCACCCTTGAAATGCTTCAAAACTGATGCTCTACTTAAACAAAGCCTAAGGTCTTATACACTTACTGTAAGGCCTAGACTGGATCCTCAGCCACCTTTGGAATGCTTCAAAACTGATGCTCTACTCAAACAAAGCCTAAGGTCTTATACACTTACTGTAAGACCTAGACTGGATGCTCGGCCACCCTTGAAATGCTTCAAAACTGATGCTCTACTTAAACAAAGCCTAAGGTCTTATACACTTACTGTAAGGCCTAGACTGGATCCTCAGCCACCTTTGGAATGCTTCAAAACTGATGCTCTACTTAAACAAAGCCTAAGGTCTTATACACTTACTGTAGGACCTAGACTGGATGCTCGGCCACCCTTGGAATGCTTCAAAACTGATGCTCTACTTAAACAAAGCCTAAGATCTTATACACTTACTGTAAGGCCTAGACTGGATCCTCAGCCACCCTTGAGATGTGTCAATACTGATGCTTACACAATTATTTCAAGAGCTGGACTGGATCCTTGACAACCTTTGTTAAGCTCTAATACTGATGATTTACCTAAGTAAAGCTTAAGGTCTTGTACGCTTCTTGTAACAACTGAACTGGATTTTCGGCCACCCTTGGGTTGCTTCAATACTGATGCTTTATTAAAACAAAACCTACCTCAATTTGTCTACAGTAATTTATTCAGACAGGAAGTAAAATTAGAAATAATTTAAGTTAAACCTCATAAAAGTAACACTGAACTAATTACATGCAACCAATTCATTATTAAGACTCATAAAATACAATGTACCATAATAAAATCAGGCAAATGTAACATAACTATCATATTAACATTATTCACCTCAACAACAACTTAGAACTTCATCGAAAACCTATTTATCTTTTGAAAAATTATTCATATACTATATACAATAAACAATAAAAAAAGCTAGACAAAAACACAAAATACATCTCATAGAATAACCAAAAATACTTAAAACAAAATAAACCCACAGTTTCTAAACTGAATATTTTACCTATACTCCATAAAACATACGACTGATGTTCCATCAGTTTATTTAGCCATTTTGTTGCCCCAACCCACCTCTTACCTCAATTCATTGACAAAGAAATCTGCAGCATAAATTCAATAACAATTTATCAATAACAAAGATTAAATATAATAGAGAATATTTTTTTAAAAGTAAAAATTCTCCACAACTGTAACTGTTTCCTTTGAAATTTTAAACCTTTACAAAAGTATTTTGCCTCCAGAAACCACAACTACACCAACACACCAACAAAACTAGAAATATTATATAATTTTTTGAAAAATAACAGTCATCACACAACTAAATAACACAAAATATAGAAACATTTCAAATCACGCCACATACTTACATATCAAATTACTATTTTCATTTTAGTTTTAACTTCAGATAAAAATGTGTACCTTAATTTATTTTGAGACAGAGTTTTCATCTAATAATTCTAAACATTATAAAGCATTTGTATTTTAATCGAAATTATTCCTAAAATAAATCTATCACTATGTGATTTTATTCTAGTTGTTTTGGTAAGGTAATGTTTCTTTTAGACCTAACACTTTAAAAACTATATATATATATATATATATATATATATATATATATATATATATACATATATTTAGGTTAGTTTTGGTTGGTAAAGATTATTTAGATTTTTTGGACTAGGAGACTGACAGACTTACCTTGGTAAGAGTCCACACTGTAGTCTTGAAATAGAAACACATAAAAGCACTTAAACAATGATATATTTCAACCACACAGTGGTCTTTGTCAATCGAAGAGAAAACACAAAAAGAAATATGAGAGAATGAAATAAAATAAATATCTAATAAATATCTAAATAAATATAAATATTTATTTTATTTCATTCTCTCATATTTCTTTTTGTGTTTTCTCTTCGATTGACAAAGACCACTGTGTGGTTGAAATATATCATTGTTTAAGTGCTTTTATGTGTTTCTATTTCAAGACTACAGTGTGGACTCTTACCAAGGTAAGTCTGTCAGTCTCCTAGTCCAAAAAATCTATATATATATATATATATATATATATATATATATATATATATATATATTTACACGTCAAATAGATTATTATTACCTTTCTTTTTGCAACAATAAATTAATCAATAGCACAAATCAAGAAATTAAACCCTTGGACGTAAATTAGTATGTGACTCTTGCCTATAGTAGCACTTACTTTGTTAATAAATGAGGACGGCCATTTCGGAAGATGTGTCCCATTGTCAACTGTGACACTGCTACTATAAGTGTTACATATTACCTATGTGTTTAAGTGTAAACTATTAGCTAAAATGAGTCCCATCTCTACTGGTCAGCTCGTCACCAATTGGCTCAACTGCCTAGGATGAGCATTGGGTAGTAAGTCCTATTAGCTAAAATTGAGTTGGAATAAAAATCATACGAATAAATAACCTTCCGGCCCTACAATTGTTTTGTTAACTTTTGTTAGAGGAATACTCTAGTATAAACTGTAATAAATTAGAAGAAAGATAGTATGAATACTTTAAAAACTGTATAGGAAATCTTATTTAGAGTATCATAATTACCTGCCATCCCCAGCATCGTCACACTCTCCGTTGACGCGTTTTGGAGGACTTCCGAAACTAAAGTTCATAAAAAATTCTGACAGATGGAGGTCCTCTGAAACACATCAACGGGGAGTGTGACGATGCTAGGAATGGCAGGTAATTATGATACTCTAAATAAGAATATATATCCTAGCGGAAACGTAGAAAATTATCAAAAGTTGTATAGGAAATGGTAAAAAGCAATCATTAGGAATGTTTGGAGGGAGAATAACCAATCACAATAGTATAATTAAAAATACTTAACTAAGTAAATACATATAGCTTACTTGCTGACACATTTCGAAACACTCGTTCCTTTTATGAAGCAAGTAAAGCTTTGCTTCATAAAAGGAACAATTGTTTCGAAACTTGTCAGCAAAACGCTTTGCTTCATAAAAGGAACAATTGTTTCGAAACTTGTCAGCAAAACGCTTTGCTTCATAAAAGGAACAATTGTTTCGAAACTTGTCAGCAAAACGCTTTGCTTCATAAAAGGAACAATTGTTTCGAAACTTGTCAGCAAAACGCTTTGCTTCATAAAAGGAACAATTGTTTCGAAACTTGTCAGCAAAACGCTTTGCTTCATAAAAGGAACAATTGTTTCGAAACTTGTCAGCAAAACGCTTTGCTTCATAAAAGGAACAATTGTTTCGAAACTTGTCAGCAAAACGCTTTGCTTCATAAAAGGAACAATTGTTTCGAAACTTGTCAGCAAAACGCTTTGCTTCATAAAAGGAACAATTGTTTCGAAACTTGTCAGCAAAACGCTTTGCTTCATAAAAGGAACAATTGTTTCGAAACTTGTCAGCAAAACGCTTTGCTTCATAAAAGGAACAATTGTTTCGAAACTTGTCAGCAAAACGCTTTGCTTCATAAAAGGAACAATTGTTTCGAAACTTGTCAGCAAGTTAGAAACTTAGTATTCACTTAGCTAAGTAATTTTGAATTATAGTTTAATCAGTGAATTCAAGTGGATTACATCAAGCAACTTTATCACAGTAGGCTAGATCCCTGTCAGAATTTATGGACTTTAACTTGATAAAAAAAAGAGCTATAAAAACTAAATATGATTTTTTTCATTATAAATATATAAATAGACACTTCTTTTACTGTATAAAATACAGTAACTACTGATATTTCTCAATCTATATGTTTCACACTAGTTGAATTTCAATGCATTATTCCATGCTGCGAGTCACGGACAAGACTCATTGTCTGCACAACGTCTCATTTTTATAGACTCATTGTCACGGACAAGAGCATGCTTGCTGAGAAAAAAAGTAGATTTTGCCCAACTTAAATTGATAAATCAGAATTTATTTTAAAACTCGAGATATTGAACAATGCACTGAGCAACTGCAAAATGTAACTGCTGAGAAATATGAATAAGTAGTATTTGTTTTTAGTTAATTGATAAATATGTATGTTAAAAACCCTCAATATGTACAACCCAACAGTTGCAAGGTTTTATTAATAAGTTTTTACTGAACTTAGAATTTAAGAAAATTTGAGACATAAAGGTTTATGAATAAAGTAAAACTTACTGATCCATATCGTTTTGGATCACACCAGTGACATAACGTTTGTTGACATATCGCTTCATGAATACACTGATACACTAGTGACATAACGTTGCTTGACACATCGCTTCATAGATCAGCTGATAAAAATATTGTTGTTGAATCAAAAATGTTACGAACAAAATTTGTCATAAATTTACTTAAACTATATGTTCAGCAAATCGTTATTTTAAAAACATTTAACATACAAATTTCGCCTTTTGCATGAAGAACAAAATTATAAGTAAAACATTCAAACTATAAAGTGTGATATATTTTAGTCTTACATAATTATGTTTATCTAGAAACTGTTATTACTGTTAGAATGTATTATTTTCTATATATTTTCTTTAATCTAAAATAGCATATGCATTCAGCATGTATATTATGGAAGAAACAAACAAATAGAATGAGATTTTTTAATAATAAAATTACAAATAATCCATTACACGTTTATACAAAATTATTTTCTATCATGCCTGCAATAGTTATTAGCTTTTATTCTAATTGTTTACTTTAAGTACTTATTTAAATAAAAATTACAAATTTTGGAAGTCATACCTGAATATTAATATCCAATTCCTAAAGAAATCAATTATATTAGATTATGTACATCTGAAATAAGAATATGTTTTAATTGCTAACCACTAGTTTATGTGATGACTGCAAATGGAATACTGTTAGATAACTTTTTGTCTTATGTAGATAACATTTCTGTAGTTTTAGTAAGTGATTATTAACAAATATTTTACTGAGACTGATATTAATTATTTTTGTTTACTGGTTCATAGTGATTGTTGATAATAGGAGTTATGATATCTATGGATAACATGAATATCAACAAATCTCCAAATCAAAACCTTCTCTTATCTTAATAGTTTTATCATTACCACTTTATCAACGACAAGAGCTAAATGAAATACCAGAAAAATTAGAATTTGTCCAAAATGCTGAAAATTCTAGGAAAGATTAACAGATCTTAAATCTCTTCCCACACTCGACAGGATTGTTTAACAGGCTATATGGGGTTGTAGACAATTATCCTAGACAAGGAGGTGCCCTAGCTTACTCCCAGCTCTAAAAATCAAAATAAATATCCAAGCGTCATATGTCGATTTTTTCAAGAATGTTATTTTAAAAATTGGTGAATTGTAGAACAAGAATTGAGACTAAAATATTTATTTACAAAAAATGTGTATTTTCAGTGAATATTTACAAATTTTTTTTTAATAAAAAGTACGAGTAATTAGATTAATGTGTTTATTTTTGTTATGTATTAAGTAGCTTGGTCTAATATTGTATAAGTAGTAAAAGGTTAAACAAGGCAAACAGTTGAATATTATAGCTGCTTAGTTTTGTAATATGCAATGTCTTCACGTCGAGCCCACACAAACATTCCTATAGGTGTCCATGGTTATAGACTATTATAATACAGAATTATTAACACAAGCACCTTGTATCTAGTTCTAAGGGGAGTGATAATGGTTTCAGTTCATTTAGCAACTCAGATAATTGTGACATTCTAATATGTAATAACCAAAAAGTCTACTATTTATATTTACACATGATTGATTACTTTAGGACCGAAATAGAGTAATTCTTGGTCATTTTATAGGAGATCTCAGAAAATTATGTTATGCCCAAAACCTGCCTTTTTTATCACAATAGTTTCAGCAAGGTGGTGCAACCAGCCACACTGTCTTAGACAATATTGCTTTCCTTCAATAAACTTTTGGCAACCGCCTCATCTTCTTCAGAAAAAACTCTCCTTACCCAGCCCACTTCCTAGATCCTAACATCACCTGACGCCTACATTTGGGGAATGATGAAGGAAAGGATTTTCCGTGATGATCCACCAACCACCATCATCCAGCTACAGGAAAAAATAACCATGTGTATAAGGAGCATAAAATAACCCCTCTTCACCAAAATGATGCAAAACCTTCAAGAATGGTAAAAGTGTTGCCTCAAATTGAACGGAGGTCATACCGAACATGTTGAAACGGTCTGAAATAACGTTTCAATTAAGAAATTAATATTTTCTTATTTTTTAAATAACAATTTTAATATTTAAATAATAAGGTTTAAATTTATGGTATAATAAACATAGTAAAGAGTCAAGAAGTCAGTAAAACTTTGAATAAGTATTATTAAGTATTATACTTGAATCTAACCCATTTACCTTCCCTTTACTTGTATGTGTTTGTAAAACTATGTTTTAGTACTGTTTATTTTGCCGGTAATGGCATGTTGGAATGTGAATTGCATTATCTTTAAAAGATTAGGAGCTCTCACATTCAAAGTTTGTAATAATTATCTTTTACAAGCTCCGGTATACTCAATACTAGTAATTCTTCTGTTTTCTATTGTTATTAGTTGCTTTCAACTACTAACTAGTCTTTAAAACAGTAGTTATTTTGTTTTGTGAAAATTAAATTCTTTACTAAAAACACTTGTACTTAGAATGTTACATACTAATAAATGTACAAGAGTTTCTATAAGAACTAGTAGATGGAACAAAATATAAGATATAATTGTTTCTGTGGAACCCAGCCTATAACCATATCCTCTTTCACTATATAGCAATCACTTTCACACCTAATGTAATAGGTTGTATTAAAGAGTCATCTCTATATACTATAACAAGTTATATTTACTTCCACTTATTACTCTAAGTCTAATAATTACATCCTAATTATTGGTGTGAAACAATGAAGTAAAATAATGCAAAACGACGTTAGAAAATTGTTTGCATTAAAGTTTGTAGTCATTGTCTACATATACGAAACATAGCCAGTGGCATGATAGATATGTTAATTATATTTGACACTTTTTCATTTATTATTTTTCTATAGATTCATGTGATGGTATTACTGTGCTGTCTTCAAGAATAAAGTTGAGTAAGCATGTGGTGTGTGTGTGGATTGAGACCCTGTGATTTTTATACCAAGTTTTCCATCTACCTGTAGGGAATAGGGAAATTATTTAAAATTCATGTATTTCACTTATATTTTATTTTATTTCCATTGAAAATTAATATATCACAGTTTTTTTCTTGTATTTTTTATATATTACAAAACAGAATATTTTGGAAAAAGCAGTATGATCAGATACGGTATTCATCTAAAGCATTTTGATATATTATGTTTTATTTTAAATATCTTTAAATACAAAATTCAATATATTACATTTAATTTCACACTTGGTTACAAGTTTCAGGTTGTGGATCGCCTAAATAATTACAGATAACATGTTTAAAATTATTCTCAATTTCATCAGCTTCTTTAGGATTATAAACCTGAAACAAAGAAAAAACATTTTCTGTGTAAAAGTTATTTCACAGTCCTATTTATAAAAAGTATAGTTCGATATATTTATAATTTACATATAATTTACAAACTTTCTTAAAGTATAAATACAAGTATTTTTATTATACATATACTTGTATTGGATACTCATTTGTACACACATACAAAAAGTGAGTACATGAATTTATCAAGTTAAATTCATAAATAAGTGATCATTAAAAAAATCCCTAAGTTGTAAAACGCAATAACTACGATGTTTAATTTTACTCTAAAAGTAGATTGTTGCTTCTATTGTCAAGACCTCTTGGTTATTTAAGGATAAGGTAGGATGGCAAAACTATATTATGTGACTCTTAATTTATCAAAAATGTAATGGATGTCTTATTATAAACTTATAGGTAATATATATATATATATATATATATATATATATATATATATATATATATATATATATATAATATATATATATATATATACATATATATATATATATGTATATATATATATATATGTATACATATATATATATATATATATATCTATATATATATATATATATATATATATATATGTATAAAATTATATATCACTATAATTAAATGATACTTAACTTAGTGAATACATAAAGGCTTACTTTCTGACGCACTTTGAAACAATCGTTCTTTTTATGAAGCAAAGCCTCTACTAAAGAGGCTTTACAATCAAAGCCAAGTAGAGAGTTTACTTTGTAAAAGGACAATTGTTTCAAAACACGTCAGTAAGTAAGCCCTTACACATTCACTTAATTAAGTACCATTTAATTATAGTTTAATCCATGAATTTAAGATGATTACAACAAGCAACTTAAATTATATAGTGTTTAATTATTGCAAAAGAAATGTCTACAATTACTCTTACATTACTTACACCATTTATTTGAACGGTTGGCACTTCATACAATGAGGGATGCACACTTTCAGTCTTAACAGCCATGCTCAACATTAGCTGCTCCGCACCTGAACCTCCGAAACAAGATGAGATCTTATCAAAAAGTTCTTCTGTTTCAGCACACTAAAATAAAAACATGAACCTAATTTCAGTTTCAGATGCCTATAATCCATAACAAAACTAAAAACTCTATTTAATCTTATAAATAGTTTGATTTGCAATATTATAACTGAGAAGATCACTTTTTGTTTTGTTTAACAGTCAAACTACTTTGGAATAATTAAGACATTCAAGATATTAAATAAGGAAAGTAACATGTTTATTGATATTTATGACTAATGGAAGTGGTCTCACTGTGGTACACAATCCTCCAATACAAATTGCTTTGAGAATAACATTTAAGTATTAACTTACAATTCAGGTTAAAAATTACATTAAGATAAGATTTTTGAACTAAATAAAATAACAACTGGTCAGACTGTGTTCAGTAAATTTATGAAAAACTTACTGAAACATAAGATTTATTAATATAGCTTGAAACTATAATTAAATAATACTTAACTAAATGAATACTTAAGAGCTTACTTGCTGACGCATTTCGAAACAATCGTCCCTTTTACGAAGCAAAGCCTCTACTGACAGTGTCACACAATGTATAAAAAGTTGTCGGTATAAGATTTATTAGTGTAGTGGGGGTAGGTCAAGTTGGTTGTGTACTATATAATGGAACAGGGTGTTGGCTTCAAAGTGTGTGTGGTCATTTAATACGTTTTCTTCATCTGCTGTGTCGTGTTTGTATGTTTTGTATTATTCTACTGTCGTTAGTTTTTTTTAACTCTGTTTAATATATGGAGAATATTTAAATTAGTATGTATGTCCAGTATGTGTGTTGCATGTTTTGTAGATGTGTTGCATAACTGGATTTCGGGTTTAGGTTGTTTATGTCGTTGATGTGATCGTTAAAGCGTGTGTTGAATGATCTAACAGTTTGGCTGATATAATAGCTGGGACACTTGTTACATGTTATTTTGTATACTCCTCCTTATTTTGAAGGAGTTCAGAAATGAGATGGCATTCTTCAAAAAAAACTAATTACTTACTAATACAGTAAAATAACATTAATATTGCAGCAGCATTCAGAAAGCATATTGGAATAGTTATTTGAAAAGAAATTTTTTTTTTAATTGTGTATTATATATTAATAATAAATTTGTACAGAAAGATTGGTTGCGATATATGATTTCCACAAACCATTACTCTAATCGCGGGATGTTTAAGCCAGTTGTTCAAGATGCGCGAGACGGAATGCGCAGAAGGCCTAGTTTTCACCATGTGCAATACTAAGCCTTCTTCGTCTTTCGCCAGCCTGCGTAGGACCAGGACTTGTTACAAGATGTAGCGATAAAAGAAATTTTTTATTTTAAATTTATAACTTTTGACCTTTTTAAGTATGAGTTCATAAGAAGTTGTTTCTTTTTCTTTTAATTATGTTTTGGTCTTTAGATTATTCAATTATTAACTTCTCAACAATAAGCGCGAAACTATCCAAATGGGAGATTGGCAAGCAGCATCCAGGAACCACGCTTCTACAAACGTTATTATCAGCTAAGTGATCAACTATTAATACAATGTTTGCTGCAAAATTCAATTAAATATTTGTCTAAATCAACCTAGGGCCGGTAATATAGTTCAAGTTTTGAAATTTTAAGTCGATGTGAAAGTTATAAGTAAATCCACATAATGTAATTAATTGGAACTTATTTTTACCCATGTAGAATCAATATCTTTATTTATAATCGATTTGTAATGCATTTAATTAATGAAGCAAACTTGTTGTGGATATCTTACATCTATACCACTTGTTCTAACAGAATAACGATTATTATAAATTTTTACTAGGTGAATGTTTCAAAAATGAGAGTAACGATTGTATGAATTTCTTTAAATGTATTTCTTTGTATGTGAACTCTCTAACATATAAAAATTAAATAATATTTTTTTAAGTGTTACAACTTATTAATGATACTGATTCAAACTTTTCATGGGAAATTTGTTTTCATTTTATTACTATTAAATAAATAATAATACCGTTTTAATATTGTTACATTTTAAAAATATAATTATGAAATATGTGTTTCAGCTTTTAAATGATAGATTTTTCCAACTGATTAAGTAATTTATAATTTACATTGAAAAACAAACACTTTTATATATTATTTGATTCCATCTTCACATGAGCTACTAATTTGTAGCTAAAAACCCTAAAAACAATATTACACTTAGCTATAGTAGCACTTACTTTTATATTGTTAAGGACTGCCCTTTCGAGAGATGTTCCATTGTCAACTCAGACTGAAACTCTGGTCAATAATGGGACATATTTCTCGAAGTGATACTATAGGCAAGTGTAACATTTTTAGTTAAACATTTTTTGTTAATCAATTGAACAATTATATTAACATCAGTAATTGAACATGAGAATAATTAGAAAAACTATATACAGTAGAGTCTCAAAAATCCGAGTCCCGATATTTCATGCTTACGTATAATTCGAGCATACTTCTATTTTAACCTATTTTATCTATTTGAAAGTAAATGATGAGTCGGGCTTCTAAGAAATGTATTTATCAATACTATTTTCAAAGGAAATGAGTTGATCTTCCAAGAAATGTTTATAGGTATATGGTATGCAAAGGAAATGAGTTGGGCTCCCAAGAAATGTTTATATAAAGTTCTCTATTTTTTCTAATGCACAGGAACATACTTCCATGTAAATTGGGTTTTCGGTAATCCGAGAGGGTCTCAGTACCATCTACCTCGAATTATCTTGACTCTACTGTTTATAATTTCCTTTGATTTATTAATAATTATCATACCAGTTTAGTTTTCTTTTTCAAAGGAGTTCCCTGATGTTCAGTCATGCAGTACACAAATTTTAAAAGCTTGTCTGTGTCTCTATTTTGCAGCAACTGCACAGCACATGAATGCACAAGATTTTCATCACATTCATCTACTCCATGTTGACAACTAAAGTGCCAATGGCCATCAGAAAAATTACGCTAAACAAAGAAAAAACGATTCTTATTTTCTGAGAAATGTATTTTCAATAATGTTTTTTTTAATTTAAATACAAACTGTTTTTATATTGGTTATTATAGAATTTTGTTCTAAAAAAAGAGCAAGATGCATGTAAGGTTTCAAAGGAACTTCTTATTGCAAAATACATCATTTTCAAAATATTCATAATACATCAATTTAGAACTCACCACAAAACTAAAAACTTTTGATCAGGCATAGAATTTATAAACATATAAATTATATGTAGTATGAATTATTGTATTATATACACTTACGCTACTTTTTCCATCTTCAACTTGAGCTACTAGTGTAAATTTAAACAAATTAATATGAAGCTAAATGTAAACACGTGTCTTTAGTAGGACTTGCTTTTTGTATAAATTTGGACAGCTGTTTCAAGACATGTGGATCTCTTTGCCTAATATGATAGTACTTCTGCCATCCAAGTAAACAAAGAAACATATCTCTTGAAAACACCACTTCCATTTATAAAAAATTTAAAACCTTTAAAACCGTCACCGCTTGACCCAACATCTCCAAGCAGAGAATACTGATGAAGATCGGCACATAGCGATTGAAAACGTTCTGTCTCAGTAAGTTTTAACAAATTTACTAAACTCAAAGTTTGGATAGTCATAAACTATTGTTTAAGTGATTAATAAGATTCACCGAACGTAATGGACTACAATTCAAGAAAAAATGTAAGTTCTAGTATTGGCAAGTAAATATACATTGCAAAATAATAATATTTGAAAATTAATAATTCATCACTTTTACTTAGTTTATGACTATCCGAACTTTAATTTATTTTGTAAATTTGTGAAAACTTACTTAGACAGAATGTTTTTGATCGCTCAGTGGCGATCTTTATCAGTCTCTACACCCAAGAATGCGAAAAACTCCTCACCGAGACACTGATGAAGATCGCCACAGAGAGATCAAATCATTCTGTTTCAGTAAGTTTTTACAAATTTACAAAATAAATTAAAGTTGGGATAGTCATAAACTAAGTTAAAGCTATTAATAAGTTTCACCGAACGTAGTGGATTACAAAATTCAAGATGAATAATTCATGTTTTCCAATAAATCATTAACAATAGTTCTACAAAAAGAAAAGTTGTATTCTTTTAGTTAATTATACTTTGTTATACTAAGTATATAAATTATTTAATTCAAAGCAACAAAAATCTCCATTGATTAAAATATGATGAATTTCATATCTTTCAATTATTTCTCACAATGTACAGTTACAAAACTGTACAATAACCAAATAGATTAATATCATTTAAGTATCGTTTTCTAACTGAAATTTACATAAAATTAATACTATTATCAGTATAAAGCGTTTTATTTATTTATTACAAATTCACCACATCTTTGCTGTAAATACTTACTGAAATTTCAGTTGATGAATGAATTTATAAAACATGTATCAACTTGCTTGGACCTGTTACACTATCTTCTGACATCAAATCAGTTTACTTTCTTAACATAGAATACGAAGTTCCACTTTTAAAATCATTTATTATTTTCAAAATAACTAATACTAATGACAAAATTACTAATTACAGCTATTAGAAGATATAAATTACTTTTTTTTTAATCTTATATACAGTAAGTAATAATTTTGTTTTTTACGGGTACAATAAACGGGACGGTGCAACAAACGTTCTTACGGGAAGAAAGTCTCTGACCAAGATAAATTTACTAATTTCCAAAATTATTGTTAATATTTCACCAAAACACTTCTAATATTTTGAAGAACTTCAGTTCTTTACATAGTGTCTTTATTCAGCTGAATTAATCTCGAAGGCTTTGAGAATTTCATACATACACACACACACACACACACACACACACACTTTTGCGTATGTATGATTAATACATATTTCTATTACTTTTCCATTTTAATTTGTTGCATCATGGATCATCTTATGAATTGAAACAGGAATTGTCTCTCTCCATTTAAACTGGCAATTTCTCTTTCAAAAATTACATTCCACTTTCCTGGATACTTCAGATGGTATGATTTCCTCTGCAGAAGATATCGAAAAAAGAATATTTCTGGTTATTATATATAAATTTGATAAGATCGAATTAAGGTTCAAAAGAACCTCATAATAAATATATAAAAATAAAATTATCCATGATCCATAACTCAATATTCCCTTCTCTTACACTTCAAAAACCTATTTATAACATCATACCGATCCTTAAACGAATATTTTGTTTTTGTTTTGAAAAGATTATTTTGTAGATATACTAGAATTAGCCCAACAATTGAAAACTTTCTTTCGAGAGAAAAGAAATCAGTGAATATAGGATTGTCTTTATAATTTATATGCATATAGGGTGATTACCGGGAAACGCATGTTTTTCAAATAACAAATACTAAGACAATTAAGAAGAAAAAATTTATTTATGAGTGGGAAAACAGTGTACCCAGAATGCAATTTCAATACAATATTACAGGCGCGTATCCAGCGACTTGCTTTGGGGGAGGGGGCGATTGATGCATTATATATATATATATATATATATATATATATATATATATATATAATATGTGTGTGTGTGTGTGTGTGTGTGTGCGTGCGCGCGCGCATGCGTGTATGTAAAAACATAGAACAGAAAAAGTTCTTTCTACACTTGCGCCAGAAATCAGTAACGTGATAAAGATTCGTAGCAAATTGGACTTTTTAATAAATAATTATTCCAGTTTCGATAACATTTAAGGCTAGAGAATATTATTAATTTCATAATAAGCTATTATTATAAAATGGTTTATTAATTAATATAAGTAGTTATTATTCCTATCTGTTGTTAAAACGTTTAGACGTTTACGAGGGTATGCCGAGGAAACGCGTCACATTTTCAAATTAAAAATTAAAATTTTATTTTTTATTTACAATAAAAAACGAATTAACTTAAGTAAAAGTCTAATTTAATAGAAAGTCCTAATTTAATAATATATTGTCGATTTTTAACCCAAAGTTCTTGATCGTGTCCGCCCCATTGCCCCCCCCCTGGATACGCGCCTGATATTACTTTCAGTTCAGCGTTTAAAAATTACATCTCTAAGGTTGCCTCCTTCTGCTTGAATACAGTGTTGAAGGCGGTCTTCGATACTTTCTACTGATTTTCCTAACATCTCTCTAGTAATGACGATGATTTCCTGGCGAATAGCTTCTATAAGTTCCCTTATTCGATTTGTAGCTTCTATTCATGTAGACATTAGCTTTCAAAAATTCCTACAGAAATAAATCTGGAATTATAAATCTAGTGAGTGAGAAGGGAAATTGACATCACCAAAATGTGAGATAACTCTTTTAGCAAATCTTCGTCGAAGGAATTCAATACTAATGCAAGCTGTCGCTCCATCTTGTTGGAACCATACATTATGTATCCCGGTATGGTGACTGCGCAGTTCAGGCAAGAAATACTCTTCTAACATTTCGAAGTACCGTTGTGCATTCACCATGACTGCTCTGCTGTCGTTCTCTTCAAAAAAATAAGGACCAATGATCCCTTACATGAACAAGCCACAAAAAATACAGGAACTTAAAGAAGCTATTCACCAGGAAATCATCGGCATTCCTAGAGAGATGTTAGCAAAATCAGTAGAAAGTTTTAAATAAGCCTTCAACACTGTATCAAAGCAGAAGGCGATACACAGATGTAATTACCTGACTGATGTCCAGACACCTTAGTGATGTAATATTTAGACACTGAACTAAAGTAATATTGTTTTGAAATTGGATACTGTGTCACTGTTTTACCACTAGTAAATTTTTTTTTCTGAATTGTCTTAGTACTCGTTATTTGAACAGTATATCAAATCTATATACCAACATCCCCATTCCAGAAACCATCAACATCCTCAAAAACATGCTTATAGACACAAATACACCACGTACACACATTGACAAAATCATCCACCTTACAAAATTAATTACATCTCAAAATTACTTCACCTACAATAACACATTCTACAACCAAAAAGATTTCTTTCCTATGGGTTCCCCCATAGCTAGCATCTTAGCAGAATTATTCATACACCATATTGAACAAACCCACATTTTACACAACAATAAATACTCAGATAACATAATTTACTAGTATAGATATGTTGACAATATCATAACATTATACAAAGATAACACACACTGAGCACACATATTCTTAAAACATCTCAATTCCATACACCCAAAACTAACATACACCATCGAAACAGAACACCAAAACTATCTCAACTTTCTAAACCTTACAATTAAACGTATAGACAAACACATAAATTAAACATATTCCAAAAACCCACTAGTACCAATACGACCATTCATATCTCCTCAAACCACCCACACCAACATAAACTAACCGCTTACAACACCATGATATATCGCCAGCTTAAAACATCCTTAGGCAAAGAAGAACACTACCAGGAGTGTTCCTCCATAAATCATATAGCACAAACAAACTGATACAACACAACAATGATTGACAAATTATACAACTGCCTAAAAAACAAATCCAATAACCCAAATACAAACACACAACATGACAAACCCATAAAATACTTATCAATACCATACAGATCATCCAAAACCAACAATCTAACCAACACATTACGAAAATACAACTACAAAATAACTTACTCCACACAAAACACTCTCAATAAACAATTTAAACCCAACAACAAAATCAATGACATTTACAACACAGCTGGAGTTTACAAACTAACTTGCAATTTGTGCCCCAGTTTTTACATAGGCCAAACAGGGAGGTCTTTCTACACACGCTACCAAGAACATATAAACGCACTAACTTCGTCTATCATCTCAACTCCACAAAACATGACTACATAGATATAGCATCCAACCTACAAATTCTTCATAAACAACATAGAAATAACCAACGTTACACAACTGAACATTACAAAATATACAGACATTTCAAACTACACCCTACACAGATACTCAACACACAATTACTTTATAACTCACACACCCTTTTTAACATAATAACTCCTAATACGCATAAAGTACCCCCACACCCCCCCTATCATAATATCCCACCCCCGCCTTAGCACCCTAACCTACGAAAACCTTGAGATCAGTTACAGTTTGTAGTTGACAATGGGACACATCTCCCGAAACGGCCGCCCTCAACAAATATAGGTAAGGGCTACTATAGGCAAGTTTGTAATTAATAAATATATATATATATATACAAGTGTTTTAGCAATTTATGTCTTTTAATAATTTATGCCTTAAATTGGCTAAATTATTTTTTAATAAATTAAGCGATTATGAAAAATTCCATTATTACTTACTTCTGCATTTCCATATGGAACCAGTTCTACAGTCATGTGAGTACTCATATCATTCCAAGTTGGAACTAATTGTTTTTCAATGAAAACATGGCAATCAGGACATAAAGACTCGTAATATAATGTTGCTGTCACTTTCTGTAATTAAAATAATACATTTTAAAAGAATCTCTGGTATCAATATATTTTACCTAAGATATATATGGTAAGATATATTATTACCTATATCTTAACTATAATAATATTAGGTCAACTTGAACAATCCTATTCAATTATTCAAAATGCTTGAATAGATATTTTTGGTCACTTAATAACAAATTACATTTGCAATACACAATGTATCTGGTTTTAAATTTATAGATAGTTTAAAAAATCTGTAAATAATAGCTCTAGTAATCTTACTTAACTATTAAATAAAATTAATCACTTAAACAATAGTTTATGACTATCCGAACTTTAAATTTAGTAAATTTTTTAAAACTTACTGAGACAGAACGTTTTTGATCGCTATGTGCCGATCTTCATCAGTGTCTTCTCATTCTGAGATCGGCACATAGCGATCAAAAACGTTCTGTCTCAGTAACTTTTAAAAAATTCACTAAATTTAAAGTTCGGATAGTCATAAACTATTGTTTAAGTGATTAATAAGGTTCACCGAAAGTAATGGACTACAAAATTCAAGTGTTAAATGAAACTCTTGGATTTTTTTTCTATTATGTTCGGTGAAACTTAATCAATAACTTTACATTAATTAATCATTATCCGAACTTTAATTTTGTATAAATTTGTAAAAACTTACTGTGTCAACAGAAATATTTCAAATAAATTAAAGTGATAAATTTATTTTAGCATGTAAAAAAGAAAGTTTTTTCAATAAAGAATTAATTTGTTACTTGGACATGAAGGATACATAATAATTTCTTTTATTTGTTGCAATCATATTTTAATGCTAGAAAATTGATTTGGAAAAAACTATTTCTAATGCTGAGTTTTTTATAATTTGACATATGACAAATAGATTACTATAATCTATGATATCTCTGTATAAAATGACAATGAATCCTTACTTTAAATATATGCAGAACATATATTTCCTAATACAGTGCACTCTATTTTAAAGATCATCTTTTCAATTGTTTGTAACTTTATCCAGGTAGAAGCTGTTTAACACGTGCATATGAGAATCAAACTTGGAATTCTTGTGGTAAAAAAATTTGATTTCTTTGGCAATTAAATAAAACCAAAAGGTAAAGACAAGTTAGCTAATAAGTTCAAAGGCATTGAGTTTATTGTGTTCTCAGACATTTTATTCATTTTTAAATAAAACTTTCAGACTTTTTAAGACAAAATGTTCGAACATTTTGTAAAATATAAAAAGTACAAAGAGTTCAGTAAAATTTTATATGTGGTTACATCTTTATGAAAAAAGTTATAATTAATACATACATTATGGACTGTACATAAGAATACAGTAAAACTTCTCTATTTCTTCATATTCAGGACCGAGGGGGCGAACAATTCAAGAAAAAAACAATTTAAGGAAGTCGTTGAAATTACCATCTAATTGTGGTTAAACGTAGCACATAAATACTTAAATAGGTGTAATGTAATTATTGATGTACTTAGATTATTTATGTCAGTAGAAAAACTCAACACTAATACACAACATGATAAAAACATAATAGCCTGCAGTGTAGTTCATATATACAAATACAGTATGTAACTCTATTTTCTTAAGAGATATGAAAAACATATTACAGAACTTTGTAAGAACAATAACCAATAACACTAGCAAGAAAAATTACTGTGTTTAAATCTATTTAAGTTTTAGTTTTTAAAAACTCTGTCGTTTTGTTTTATACTACAGAATTCTTTTCTGGTGATCCCTATTCTACATGACAGTGCAGACGATGTTTGTTATTACTATGACGAATTACAGAAGTTAACTGCTTAAAGAGGTTCTACTGTATTTCAATACAAAACTTAACAAGTTCACTTTTGCACCTCATTAGAAGCAAAAATGTGTTCATTACTATTAATTTTAATAAAGATAGCTTGGAAGAGATTTTCGCTGAGAAATCAAAATCGAATATATTAAATCCAATTTTTATTTTTATGATGAATAACCTTAAACACTGTACTGTTTATGTCTATTGCCTCATATGTTTAACTATGAAATTTAGGAATTTTCAATTTCTTATTGCAACTACATTTATTTAAAATCATCATAGGTATTATAAAGAAAAATACAATTTTATATAACACTCATTTATTATTTTTCATAAATGAAATATAGGTAGCTTTATAAGAATTCACTTTCATTTGAAAACTATTATTACCTCTTGTTCAGTCACTGGTAGCCTAAACACCTCTTGCATAGCAGAACAGCTGTAGAAAGCTTGAAATAATTCACCCACTAGTAACAGTGTAGCTGCCTTTAGAAACGTCATTATAGTACTAATGTGATGTAGAATTATTTGAATCCTAACAACAAAAAAGATGAAATAAGGATTAGACTCTCCTCTCTATTGATTGAAACTAATTGAATCTAAATAATATATTCAGTGTAGACTTATAATAGACCATTAAATGATGGCTATTGGTGACCAACTTTTATAAATTACCAATTAAACAAAGAAATTTTAAAGCTATTTCTTGCACACTATAAGTTCTACTCTGGCTCGGGCGCTAATAGCAAGTCTACGTACTAACACTCTCGCCTTCCTCCCGGGTCATCTTCAGACTGTGCTGTCTGACTCTACACCCAATGTTAGAAAAACGTGTACAGCTGTATGTTTTGAAATTCCGCTTCAATAAGTGTCGATCTGTATGTATATGACTTCTACACAGAATGAATAACTATCTTTTTGTAGAGTAATAGAAAACCAATGTTTGCAGAACTGCATTAATTCTTGCTCCTCTCACTCCCGTGTGTCATCACTTGTCACTCAAGGTCAAAGCGGAACTTACAGTGTGCCAGTTATATTCCGCTGTATAAAAACGTTTTAATTATTACATAATCTTTTATAATTTTTTTTATTTCTGTTTTAATAATAAAAAAAAAACAAAAAAGAAAATGATGGAGAGAGAAAAAAGTTATCACACCCACAAACATTAACAAAACCTCAAAAAATTGCTAAAAAATTCCAAAGAAAAAGGGTACAGTCAAAACTATTAACACGCTACAAATCTACATAAAACTTAACACAAACAAAAATAGTAAACTCCAAGCACAGGTATACACAAAATAATTATGTATATGTACCAAATTCTATATTGGACAATCAGTATCAGCTTTCAGTAGAGATTTAATGAATAGGATACATTCTATTAATTATGACAGAGTCTTATACTGAAAATATTGTGTCTCATGTTTTTGCTACACTCACTTGAATTTTAATTTGGTAAGTTATTAAAATGTTGAGTTTAAGATAATGTTAAGTTTATAAACAATTAAAAACCCTTAGCTAAAAAATAAGAATGTTATTACAGCCTTTATGTACATTTTGTTAATAGAATTAGCATCATTAGAAGGTTACAAATTAACTCCGGTTCATTAGCGGTATGTAAATAAAGATTGTATAACATTCTGACTTTGTAGTTAAGGTTTTATATTGTTTATTAATTATAATCATGCAACTATTAATCTGCATTTGTAATGACATTTATTTATTTACATTATTCATGACATTATTAGAATGAAGCGATATTCTGATATTGGTATCTATAATGTGTCTGTCTTTAAATGTTGTGAAAAATATTTTTTTACTAAGTAGAATAATTAAATTCTTAACATACATTCTCAAGAAGATGAAGTTGAGAATTTGTATTCTCCTGTAATTAATTTTAAAGTATTTTACTAATTTCTTCAACTGAAATATCTAAATATTTATTACTTTACCTACTAGTATTAGTTTTGCCTGGTAATATAAAAAGGTTTTAAAAACCTAATGGGCCCATGGTAACTGACTCTAGGGTTTTTTTCAAAAAGGTAATAAAAAAAAACCATTAATAGGGTACTTTACTGTTTTTAGCTTTCACTCGATTGCACCTCTCAGTGGGCCCATTTCAATACTTAAAGAATCTTGAGTGTAGAATACATATGGTGAAATATGTATTGTCTAGTTGACAAGACCCGTAAAAAATATTAGATTTAAACGAGTACATAATGTAATCTGTAATTATAAATCTACTTTAAAATTAGATATTTAATGGAATAAGATCAATGGAGGAAATGACTAAATTTCAATGATATTTTTCCATTTATTTTAAAGTATAATTTCTCTTGACTAGTAGCGTTTACTTTAACTTTGAGAAAGACAGCTGCTTTAAGTCCCTTTGTGTACTAGTACAGCAATTCACAGCAGTACTCGCATAAAGTCCAAATACTATTTTAAGAAAGTGCCCATAAAACTTGCAGTTTTTGTGTTGTACATCTTGAGGTTTTATTAAACTACTGCTTTTGCTATCACTTGGCAAAAAACCACTACTTACTGATATTTTCCAGCAGACGCGTTTCGCACTAGGTCAGTTCGTTGTTCAATGCTGTGAGTCATGGACAAGAGTCACAAGTCTTGTCCGTGACTCACAGCATTGAACAATGCACTGACCTAGTATGAAAGGCATATACTTAGAAATATCAGTAAGTAGTGGGTCATTTCCTAAGGGATACCCATAGTAGTAAATCTACATTTTTTATATGAATAAGTACACAATAGTAGCTGAGGAATAAGAAAGAGGTAAACAATGTAGTTTTCTTATTACTTAGTAATCCACTTATGGTTTATTTATAATTTACTACTTTTATGATTAAAAACTTGACTCATGAAATCTTCAGCACTTGCATGTCTACTAATTCAACGCATTGTTCAATGCTTTGAGCTACATAATGGAATAGTTATTTTCATTTGTTGTGTTATTGTGTATTTGAATCCCTACAGTTGTTTCTTTTCAAATACTACTCTGTATTTCTGATTCTACACTTTCTTTCTGTTTGTATTTTTTTCAAGATATTTTTATGTTTTTCTCAACATACTTTTGTATTTCTGTTTGTAACAGGATAAGGCTATTATTTGTCGTGTAAAGTTAGGACTATGTGTATGTGTCTAGTTTCATTTTTGGTACTAGTGTTTCATGATTTTATTCTACCAAATTTGTTTACCAAACATGTTTTTTTTCTAGCATTTTGTATACATGTGTTTTATGTTTCATTGTTCAATATATTTTACTATCTCAATCTCTGTTTTTGTAAGTGTTACCCATGAGTATGTTTATAAGTAGGTGTATAATACAGTGGGAGGCAGTATTATTATGATACTAAGGGATTTATATGTTGCATATGACTAGTAGTTTTCTGGCATATTTTAATTTATAATTATTGTTTTTTTGTGTTTGTTGGAAGTAAAAGATTTACTGTGTCTAGTTTTTTCACTTTTATTTTGTCATGTTTTTGTATACCGGTATGCACTGTTTGACTTTCTTTTTTTTCAATAACTTTATATAGTAATAACGGGAATCTTCATATCTGTGCCAAGATTTTCTGTGCTTACCATATACCACATGCACCAAAAACAACAGTACTGAAATAATTGTAAGGTTTTATTTTATTTTATTTATATAGTTTTACAAACACATGAAAGTAAAACGAATCATGAAAGAAGCTAAATCGGTTAGTCTCAGGTATAAACATGTTCTATATGCCCTCTGTTTAATTTCAGCCAACACTCATACTGTTCATGAAGGTTTTGCATCATTGAAACTACAGCTGATTCAGGTTCAGTACTGTTTATTTTGGCGCATATGGTAAAATGACAATTTTTGTTTAGTGTTTTGTGTAATATTTAGGCAGAAAAATAGTTTTAAACACAAAAACACTGAAATTTAATAGAAGGTGTTGTGAATTTCTGAGACATTACTATTACTCTGATTAGTCCTACTGAATTTAGGTATTTGACTTTTTCAGATACAGTTGATTATAATACTCCACCTTATCATGTCAAAAATTTAACAGCTTGTGTGTTCATGGCATCTGAGATGCTTCCTTTTTAGATATATTTTTACCAAATATATTGTTCACGAAAAAGTGCTTTTATAAACCAAGGTTTAATAGAAAAGAACATGGATGTATATATTTTATTAATTTATTACTTTAAATTGTTTCTTGATTTTTTCTTCAACAAATATTTTTTACATTTCTAATAGTCTTCTATTTTTATGTTTTTACATCCATGGAGATCCAGTGAGCAACATTATATTCCATCCAGACTGGGTACTACGAGGCATGTTTTTAAAGTAAGTACCGTTTCTAAATTTCCCCGCCGCAGCTCTGCGGTCGGCGTTTAGCGCATGCGCGCAGTGTAGCTACATCTGTTGGGAAGCTACAGACGCCATTGTGATGCCGTTTGATCGAGTCTTAGTTTGTTTACGTGATTTTAAAATGCCGCAGACAATCGAGAATCCCGCCGACTGTGAAGTGCGTGGTGTGATTCGTTTTCTCTGTGCTAAAGGCTTAAAAGCAATTGACATTCAACGTGAAATCAGTGAAGTTTATGGTGAAAACATTATGAGTGAAGGAATGGTGCGGAAATGGGTTAGGGCCTTCAAAGATGGCCGCACAAACGTTCATGATGAGGAACGAAGTGGGCGACCTTCAGTCATTACCGATGATCTCATTCAAAAAGTGGACTGTAAAGTGAAAGAGAACAGACGGTTCACAATTTCGTCCTTAGCTGTAACATTTCCTGCTGTATCAAGAAGTGTTCTCTACGAAATTGTGTCTGAACGTTTAAATTATCGGAAACTGTGTTCACGGTGGGTACCGAAAATGTTGACTGATCAGCACAAAACCAAACGATTGGGCAGTGCATTGAGCTTTCTCGAGCGTTACCGTAACGAGGGCGATGATTTTTTAAGCCATATCGTTACAGGTGATGAAACGTGGGTAGCCTACGTTACACCAGAATCAAAACAACAGTCAATGGAATGGCGGCATTCAACATCCCCTAGGAAAGTCAAATTCAAGCAAACCATTTCTGCCCAGAAAATCATGTGCAATGTCTTTTGGGACAGAAAGGGTGTGTTGTTGGTCGATTTTCTGCCTCTCGGTGAAACGATCAATGCAGCCGCGTACTGTGAAACTTTAAAAAAACTGCGCCGCGCAATCCAAAACAAAAGACGTGGCATGTTGAGTGCAGGCATCGTTTTGCTCCACGATAATGCTCGTCCACATTCAGCAAATCTAACGCAAGAGCTCATCACTTCATTTGGCTGGGAACAATTGGACCATCCTCCATACAGTCCCGATCTAGCGCCTAGCGACTACCATTTGTTTCTACACTTGAAGACGCATTTAGCGGGGAAGCGTCATTCCAATGATGAAGAAGTAAAAACGTCTGTGCAGCAGTGGTTGTCCAGTCTGGCGGCAAGCTTCTATGACGACGGCATACAAAAGCTGGTCCCAAGATACGACAAGTGCCTTAATAATAATGGAAATTATGTAGAGAAGTAGAGGAAAGAATGCTCTTTGAGGTAAATAAAGTTTTGTTTGAAAAAATTTACTTGTTCATTTTTTATATCAAAACGGTACTTACTTTAAAAACATGCCTCGTATACCAGCAGATTAGGTGACCCTCACACATACATGCACGCTGAATAATATTTAGAATCCAAAATGTAAGTAAGAATTTCCTAAATGTAAGAGTTTAAACAATTTTAATTTTGTATACCAAAGCTTAGTAGGTAACTTATGGATAATCATCACCAGCAAGCAGGCAGGCCATCGAATATAAGTGTGAGTGCAGGTAGATATGTGAGAGCCACTTACCCCTTTGAACCGTAATGGTGCACTTTCACATCGCCGTGCTTGATGTCACTGTTGTTACTAATGGTATCACTTGGCACAAAAACTCTACTTACTGATATTTTTTAGCAAATATCGTTTGCACCAGAACAGTGTATTGTACAATGCTGTGAGTCACGGACAAGACAGTGATAATTTTGGTGAGGCTCAAGTCAATTAATTTTAAAGGTATGTTTGCTTTATTTGTTGTTGAATTTTGTGTGTTTGTTCATTTGTAAATTATATGAAGTGTTTGAATTCTGTATGATGTTCGTCTGCTAAAACATATTAGTAAGTGGTGGTTTTTGCCAAGTGATACCAATAGTAGTAATTTAAAAATCCTCAAGATGTACAACACAAAACTGAAAGCCACTGTTGCGTTTTTAGATTTGTTTAATAAACCAGTATTGATGTATATGTTGCGATCTACTTATTCTATTTTAGGATACTTCTCTGCCATCCCTCAGCAATTTTTAAACACAAATTTTTATATTCCTAATCATATTGGTTAGGTATCAGTATATTGTGTAAGTAGTGTAGTGAATGAAAATTTTCTCACAAAATGTTATAACTTTTTAACTAACTTTATACAAAGTATATGATGATGAAAAACTTAAAATGTTAAAAAAAACTCACTTGTTGGGTAATTTTGAATGTTTAGAAATTAATGTTAAAATAGTCAGTTCTCTGGGGGCAGTTCTGAGTTTGGATGAATATAGTACTGAGATTATTAAATTCCTTTTATTAGTTCACATACTTGTAACACACTTTAGATGGTGTTACATATTAAAATGGAAATTTCAGAAAACGAACGAGAATGTATTCAAAAAGTTGTAATTTATTAGAAATATTTTTAATGAAATCTCTGGTTGGTAGTGGCATCTGTAGGAAGAGTTTAAAATCAAAGTAAATTAAAGTATGTGTGTGCACACACGATGCGCGGTAGCTAGGAGGCCTGCTTGCAACTATAATTCAATCCTCTTATAGCCAAAATGTAGAAAGCAACGGACGTATCCAAGAGCGAGGAAATGTTTAGTTTTCAAATTTTAATGTAACAGTCATTTCTTTAATTTGTTATAATCATAATGTAGAAGACAGCGTACGTAGCCAAGTACGAAGATGGAACGTTGAGTTACTGAAAGGAATCTTGTAAGGTTTTTCCAATAGAAGGATGCGAGGCTACAATTTGTTAAAACAGCTAAGTGAACGAATTCAAACTTTAGTAAATTATTACAAAATTTAAAAGCTTAAACAGTTTATCACAAAATTAATAAACTTTAAACTTTTCAACACGTATATAAATGTAATTGATGCATCTTTTGGTGCATTTGTTTTCAGTTTAAATTGTAAGATTTAATTATGAAAAGAGCAAGCAAGCAAACTCGAATACCGGGGCCATTTTCAGCCATTGATTGCTATACGTAAAAATTCCTCATAAGTCAAATATTAAATGTTCACTGATCAGTAACTGAAGCAATGTCTAAGAAATATGTATTATGATTGTAATTTATATTATTTTTTTGGTTAAATAAAATATGTGTAATTTGCTTTAATTGAAGTTTAAGAGCAATTATTTAACAAGCACACAAATCCCATACATCTCAATTTAATAAGCCTTTAGACAATAATTTAATAAGACTTTGCAGGTCATTTTCTAAATATGTAACTATAAACTGCAATATTTAAAATAGGCTTCAACTCACAAGAATTAGAGCTACTAAAAATAAAAACCAGTTACATACTCCTGATATATATCTTTTACAAATTTTCAGTCATTATAAAATACGTTTTTATTGATCCAATCAAGTTCAAATACATTTTTTTTAAACCAAATTCAATAATGAAATTATGAAAATTTGGGAGGTCTGTCCGGATTTGAACTGACCATCTTCATGTTCAAAGCCTAGTACACTTTGGCACTGCGCCAACTATCCAATATCTACAAATCTGTTTCTGAAATATGTATATGAACTTGTTTCCCCATCTAGTTATCAAATCCTCTCTCTAGGGTTGCAAATGAATGAAAAGAATAAAATAAAGAAACAAATTACAAATAAGTAAATGATGATAAAAATTTTTTCTTGACCTCAGTAGGAATTTACTTTTTTTTTTAATGTTTATACAGTAGAACCCCTCAAATCCGAACCCCATAAATCCGTACCAAACATGCTTTCATGAAAACCAAATTTTGAAAAAGTATCTAAAATTTAATGAAGTATGTACTGAAAGTTTGCTACTTACGTAAAACAGGACTGAGATGTGTAATATATTGGAATTGACACTGTAAAAACATGATATAATACCAAGGCCTATACTATACTACTGTATCACTTCATTAACATAGAATTTATTAACAGTAAAATAAAAATAAAAAAGAATAACACTAAGGAGTTTTAATTTTAAAAAAAGACACAAAACACTTAACTATATTTTTCACTTAAAATCAGTAATCTTCATCTGGCGAAGAGACGGAAACCTTCCCGAGGATGCGGTGTTGCAACACCGTCGCATTAGCATAACATCATTGGGTGTTGCAGGTGCATGTTGTTCTACGTAACGCAGTGCAATGTCAAGAACGTTGGCATGAGTAACAGAATTCATAGAGGCATCTTTTTCCTCGATATCGTTATCTACTACACTGTCATCTTGTTGATCCTGGACCATAGACACCATGTCACGCTCGGTATATTCTTCATTGTTATTTAGTGTTGTGCACTCTTCCAGGCAACTTTCTTCAGCATCTTCATATCCTGGTACTCTTTGAATGATCTGAAGGAGCTCGGTTTCATCATCCCGTGTTCTAAGTGGTGTTTCCACAAATTTGAGGCTAGGTCAGAGCTTCTTCCAAGATTTCTGCAGTAAAGTGTTACTGATATTGTTCCAGGATTCAGCTACCCAATAAATTACATCCTTTATTGTAATCATCTTAAGTTTTCTGGAATAGAAAGAGTACAATCTTCTTCAATTAATGTTTGCAGAAGCTTTTTTCTGAGCTCAGTTTCATGTTCTGCAGCACACTTTGATCCATAGGCTGAAGCAACGATGTCATGTTAGGTGGGAGAAAAATTGCTTTTATTTCTTTACATACCAACTGCATGTATGAAGGATGTGAAGGAGCACTGTCTGTCAAAAGTACAGCTTTTGGTGGCAGTCCATTTTCTCCATTAAATTTTGTTACTGAAAGAACAAATTCAATTTTGAACCACTCCTTGAAAATAATACCCGTCATCCACCTCTTACACTGATTTCTGTAATGAAGAGGGAGAGCATTCAAGTTCATATTTTTAAGGTCTCGTGGCTTGGCAGATTTTCCAATAACCATTCGTGGTAGCTTATTTGTTCCTGAGGCGTTACTGAACTTCTCTCAAAAAAACGCACTTCTGTCAAATGCAAAATACACAGCAAATCTGAAATCCGAATTTTTTTGGCAAATCCGAACATTTCCAAATCCGAACACGCTACAGCCCCAATTAATTAGGATTTGAGGGGTTCCCTGTATTACTTGTTTATAGATAACTTGGCAACAGTTTTAGCTCAATGATATTTTCTGGATCTGATATTGATTTTGGTATTAGTTTTTTCTTCAACTTTTTAATTTTCTTTTGTTTTTTAATTTTTTTTGTTTTCTTAAATCTAAGGTCAATTTCATCTCGTTTTTTATTTATATGATTTATTAATGTAATATTAACTGAAGGCAATATTTCAAAACTGTTTTTGAATAGTCTTATCCTTTTGAAATAAAATACCCAAAACAAAATAACTAAATTTGACTTTGTCAACATGTATTGACACACACAAAAAAACACACACACATAAAGTATTTCTAATATTGATAATTGTCATAAATATTTGAAAAATCTTAAAATTTTTAGGATATGGTGGAATTTTAAAAAGAAATGTCTGTTCAAGACCTAGTTCTATGCTATTAGAATGTTATTTTTTTTCAGTGTGTTTTAATATATTTCCTGAGGCTCTCTGTGTATGGGTGTTAACTTTAGAAACTACAAAATGATTATTGAATTTTTACTAACAAAATCTTTTATTTAGTTGATGTTTGCTCAGTAAAGAGGTTCAAAATAATGTGTACGTATTTTATGTGGGTGACCTGCGACCTATGCTCTGCTACATATAACACGGCACTAAAATTTATAAAACAACATTTTAATTCCAAAAAAGAAATCATGTAAAATCTGTCATTAGGTTTACCAGGCAAAGAAACAAGAAGTTGCATATTAGTAAAAATAAACCGGTTTCATACCCAGTCTATAATTTGACCAAGATGGAAGATGTTTAAGATTAGAGTTAATACTTCCTGTGCTTTATGAGTCAGAGTCAGAATTAAAATTACACCGAAACACTCCTTCACCACTATCTAGTGAATTATGCATGATAAATATAGTGCACAGAATATAAAAGTATATGCATTAAAAATACAAAAATCATTAAATTCATACTCACAAATCCTATAAGAATACAAATAAAAACCATGCATACAAATATTTAAATCTCTAAATAGAAAGACACAAACAAACTATTTTCTTCTCCAAGATCTGAGAACAGATTAAAATAGTGAGCAATGTCCAGGAATTCCAGCCTGCTCCAGGTGGCCTACTTATTGTGCTGGACAGCCAGTCACACAGAACCATGTGTAAAACAAAAAATCAATTTAATCCCTTTAACATTAGTTAATGACTATCCAAACTTTAAATTTTGTAAGTTTGTAAGAACTAACTGAGACAAAAAAATTTATTACAGTTAGAAACCATTCTTAAAACAAAATAATGGTATAAAGTTTAAAAGAATAAACTAAGTATAAGGAAAGTGTAAACTCAAAATACATGTTATGAGTAAATAAATAAAAAACTAATTTTATTGAATTCCTGGTATTTTATTTTAAAAATAAAATTGTACATTTTGTACAAATAAAATTATCATACATAGCGGCATATGTCACCTGGAATATGTCACCTGTATAAGAACCTAGCATTCAAAGGTGTTTCAGGGGATTTAAGGGGACCCACTGCATAAATCATGCCTAAAAAATATTGGTAAACATTTCAATTTACTACCATACTTTTCTATATTTACTGTACATCAGTAGTTTTATTTTGGGACATAAATGTCACAATGTATTGTTGGCAAATAAAACATGTTAAGCAAAAGGTTTTGGAATACTGTATTTATTTTTGGAAAGAAATTCTGATATATATTTTTGAAGTTGCTTGATGTAATTATCTTGAATTATCTGATTAAACTATATTTAAAAAGTACTTAACTAAGTGAATACGTAATGGCTTACTTGCTGACGCATTTCAAAACAATCGTTTCTTTTACAAAGCTAACCCTCTACTGGCGGCTTCTGTTAGGTACAAAACATGTAACAGGATGGATTTATGACTGTTTTGAAGCCAACGGCCATTTCCATTACATGACACACAACCAAAATATCCCACCCCAACCCATAATCATAAATCCATTCCGTTATAGGCTTTGTACCTAACCGATTAGTAGAGGGTTAGCTTCGTAAAAGGAACGATTGTTTTGAAACGTGTCCACCAGTAAGCCAATACGTATTCACTTAGTTAAGTACTTTTTAAATACATACATTGAAAAAACAAAAAGTTTGTATTCTTAAACAAAAGGTTTTGGAATACTGTGTCTAAATCATATGTGAATGAGTCTTATAGGGATAATAATTGTGCAATAACCACAATTATGAATTTGGATACCTGGGTGCTTTTTATTTATCTATTTGGGAATTTCATAATTTTGTATTGTAAGTACTATTCCATTTGGAAACTAATAGTTCATATGTGTAATACTATGTATTATAATAACAAGTGTGGTTAAATAAATGGTAACGAATCTTCTTTCAAAATTCAAAGTTGTTGGTTACGCAAATATTACAAGCAACATTGAAGCCGTGCATAAGTTCAGTATCAATGAAAAGACTAGACAAGAATGTATCTACCTATCATAATCATATTTGCTAAAGAAAGTGGTACTGACCAATGATTGCATACTTGCTAAATATTAGTGTATGAATAACACTCGACTCCTATACAGAATGACACAATTTGAACTGAAAATTTAAATTTTATCGGATTTATATGCCACTTTGTCCTCGCTTACTTGCAAATCTGCGTAGTACATCGCCCCTCTTCAGGACATTCGAGCCTTTAACTTTAAATATTATTATGATTAACATTAAACATTTTGGTTTACACGAAACTATTATATGTAATTTTTATTTTGTAGCTTTTATTTTGGTAAACAAATGTAAAAAATATTTTATTTAACCTTTCATTTTGTAGATGTTTAAAATTATCTCATTAACCTACTGCATCTCCTAATGCAAAAGGTCAACATATCTTGAGATGGTGTGTTTTATTACTCTAAATTAATTTAACATACTTTATGGTACAGCTATATTAAATAAGACAAAATTAAACATATTTTAGAAAGAAATACAAATTTCTGCAGAAAACTAATTTGGGCAGCAATGGGTTAATGTCACGTCATATTGCCTAGAAAATGTAAATATTTTTGAAACAAAAAATCATTTACAGTGTGCTAAGGCCAGGTAACTCCACAGATTTAAGCCCAATTAAAAATTGTTGGGCAATAACAAAAAATAACTCAAAAATAGTACTCCAAAGATAACTTCAATCCAGCAATAAAGTCTTAGTATGGTTTCATGGTGAACAATTTTTTTAGAAATTACTAATATACTAATTTTATCTACACCAAACCATATATATCGAGTGAAAAAGAAAGACATATTAGTTACCAAACATTTACTAATTTTACATAGCGTATTTAAAAAAATAAATTTACTTTTTAATAAATAATATCTGTGTTGAGATAAGCTTGCATGCTACTGTATCAGAAAATATTGATTTCACTGGAAAAAAGTATGAAATAATTTACCAATAGTTGTAATGACAATGAAACCTGTCAAAATTAATTTGAAATAATTTTGATTCTGTCCTTAAAAAATTCCTCATATGAAATATAAATACTATTTATTAAGTTTAAATTTATAGATTCCTTTTATTGCTAAGGAAATGCAATTAAATTAAATTAATCTGGAACTTGCTCTTCTAATACCCAATCTAATTTGAAGGTCAATAAGACTGTACAGTGTTTAATAGAATTATCTGTTGTGACTTGTATAAGTTATTTATGATGAACAAGTTGAAAACAATAAAATAGAGAAATACACCAAATTTGTATTTTAAAATTTGTTTTAATTACTGTATGTGTGTCATAATTGTTTCTAAAATTTATTAAAAAGTTTTACTTACAATATTCCCAGTTGTTTAAACCCCCTCCTTATTAATGACAGATAACCAGCTTCTTTGTTAAACAAAATAATTAGAGGTCTTTCCTGCTCTGCCTAATCTTACCACAGTAAAAATAACTCCTGACCTCTAAACTTAATCTGCATCAGAGCAATGACAGTCATGGACTATCATCACTGATAGTAGTATTGTATGCTTTGCTTTGTTTTCTTTCATATTTTACAGTATCTTTTAACTTTTTGACTCTTGTATTTACAAGTTTTAAAAACTTTAAAAATTTATTTTACTAGTGCCAAACAACAATATATCTAAGTGGAATAATTCAGTTCTTGACTCTGACAATAATTATTAAAATATGCATGAGTTAAATGAAAAACTTACTATAATAAAATATTTATAATTTTATACTTTTAATGTGCTGAAATTTTTTTAAACTACAAATTTTATTTTAAATAAAACATTGATGAAGCATAGTTTCCTTTTATGACAATATAGCTATAATTATGCACAAATAAATCCAAAACGGACAGTAACTTTAATAAAATACGAATTCAAAAATGTTTATTAAAGGAAATAGATTTTTATCTCTAAAACTAATATCTGTAGATAAATTAAAACCAAAACATTATTCCATTATTTTGTATACATTATGTGAAAAAGATTTGATTAATTATTCTGCTTTTTACAACCTTATTTGTTTAATGTTTAGGTAGTTAATAAATTTGAGTTTAATTTTACTGTGACTGTATAAGTTATTTATGATGACAGTAACTAAATAATTAGCATAACTAATTATTGCATAACTAAGTGAACACTTTAGAACTTACGTACTGAAGCGTTTCGAAACAACAGTTTCATTTACAAAGATAACAGTTTACTCAGCAACCCAGTCTACAACCAACTTTAAATAATATATCACATTTGTGTTTTAATGTTTTTTTTCAATGTCTATTGCTGTATGTTTGTGTGTCCTTAATTTTTTCTAAAAAATGTTAAAAGTTTTTAAACAGCTTTGATTGAACCCTAACCCCACATAAGGGACTATAAAGTTTTAACATAATTGGATAATGTGTGACAAAAAGTGTAAGAATGGGATGAGATAAAATACCGAGAAAATATTTATTAGTTGAATAATTTAGGTAAAAATCTTATTGGGCTTTATTTAATTTTAACAAAGTTGATGTGGGCCAATAATTTCTATATTTATGTTATTGCTATTTTCTTTTTTAAGAAATTTAGGCTCATTGAAATATATTCTCAATGCTTAACCAATCCTACAAAATGAAAAATTACAGTTCAATGACTTGTATAAACTTAAAAAAGTCAATTTTCAAAATACTTGTTCAAGGTACTGACGATATTTGCCTGGTGCAAGTTTTTAAACAAATATACACTTGTAAAAATCACAAGATTGCAGTCATACTTTTTTGAAATATATAATATTCAAGGTTTAGCTTTGAAAATCTTCTATATTCAAGGTATTTATTCTTGAATAAAGTATTTTTTTACTTTGTACCTAGCAGAACGATGCCAGTAGAGGCTTTGATTTGTAAAAGGGACGATTATTTCGAAACGTGTCAGCAAGTAAGCCCTTACGTATTCACTTAGTTAAGTATCATTTAATATAGTATTTTTTACTGTACCATTTTTTTTTCATTTTTGGTTTTCTAGGTGCATTCCTCTTTTAAAAATATCTTTTTTTACTTGGAACAACTCAACAGTTGTGTAATGGTTATAAACACTTTAATGGTAAAATATTTATACTTTAATGGTTGATTTTGATTTGTCCAATATTAAGCTTTCATATTGTACTTCAATTGTAGTTTGTATTTATTTTATTTCAGCACATTACTAATATATTTACTTAAAGAACAAAGAATTTTCATCTTAATGTTTTCTCAATGATTTTGTATTATAATATTTCCAACAATTTCTTATATACATAGATCAACTTATTTGAACATTTTATTTCAGTATGAATAACTCTTATTCTTCTTTCATGGAAAATGTTTATTAAATCCCCCTTATTAGTTCACACTATCCTTATACAAACCTTGCTCTAATTTTCAATCATAATAAAATACTTGCTATTCATCCACTCAAGTTCAACTAGATTTTTCAAACTTGCAGCGGATGACACTTGATGTTAATACAGTTTTTCCAAATATTAATTAAATTTAATTATTTCATTTTGGTTTTATATGCAAAAGGAACGTTTCACAAAAGGGCAAGTTATGCAATATAATTATTTCGTCCCATTTGCCTTAAAATAAGTGATAACATATGATTTCATAAACAACTGATTTAGGTTATGTTACTTTATTTATATTAATTGTAATTATTTAATAAAAAATAACTACAATAAAATTTTTCTTTGTTGATTTAACTAGAATTGAATTTAACCTATTTTTGTTTATATTTCTTGTTTTTATGTCACGTCAGTTACTAAAGCTGTTAGTAATGTCATGACAGACCTTTTGGTTTAGAAGCCTTGTAAAATAAAACAAATACTCCAATGAAAAGTTTCAATAATTTATTCTATGTATTCCAATAAACTCTACAACTATTAACAAAGAAAGCTTAACAATCCTTCACAGCCATTTGTCAAACAAAGACATTGGATAGAATAGAACGTGTATAAAAATATAAAAGCAAATCAATACAATAACATTCACATATAAATTTCAATACTCAATCATAACAAATTTTTAATACATTACAATATATGTTATTATAAACATATTGATGTCATCTAAATAAAGAAAGGTCTATAGGGTTAATAAAGCATAAACTATAATTATAATAAACTCTTCTATAATTTAAAAAACATTTTAACCGATGTATCTAAAAATAACAATTAATTCCTCCGTCTAAATAAATAATAACATAAAAGTATTATGTAAAAAAGCAATATAGATATATATATATAAACAAACATTTATTAAAATCTTTTTTTTTCTATAATACTTTTAAATAAATATTAAGAATCAACCATAAAAATAAACTTTCTCCTTGGACCAAACCCCATACTCACAACCAATAACATAAATGTATACTCCGTAATACAATTATTAACATAAATATACACTCCATGATATATACAGGGATTGTCCCCCAAAATAGTGAGAATAGCTCTGACATGTGGTTTACTTATTCCATTTGGAGGTATTTAATACTTTCAAAAGCACAATTTTTCACTTTACACAACAATATCAGTTTTTCTACACTATGAAAACAACACTGATAAACCCTTTGCTCTGAGTTCTTTTAAACCCTTTGCTCAAACTACTGTGGTACTTTCTACTATTACTAAACTAATATGTATACCAAAAATTCAAGAATTATAATATGAAACGTTGCCACACCTACCTTGTTCGACTGATGTCACTTAATTTGACTTTCCCCTCCACCCCAAGCTAAAATTGTAGGAAGATATTATCTTCAAATGAAAAACTGACAGTGGAGTGGACAGGTATTTTGCAAAACTGGAGGCATCTTACTCTCTAAATTGAAGTGTTGGAACTTTGGTAGACCACATAAAGTGTACGGAGACATCACTGATAAATTAGAATAAAAAGAAGTCATTGAACTACGTAGTTTCTTTCTAGTAAATTCTGGAATTTTTAATACCTCTCTATTATTTTTAGATTCCACATTGCCTCCAAAAATAAACTGGTAACTGACATTATTATTAAATATTATTAGTTCTCAAAATATATATATGAAAACCCAAATCATATTTATTTTGTTGTTCTAAAATTTCACATTTTCAATTGACCTCCATTATCCCTTAAAGTCTTACAGTCTGACTTTATTCAAATGATTTTCATATTTTAATCCAAAAAAAAAAATTGTAAATATTCGTTTCTAGCAATTCAGTCTTCTCCAGTCATTACATGTTCAGAATGTTTTCCTCCTTCATAGCTCTCTACCTTTTCAGCGACAAATTGTTTTTATGAATTGCTGTCAAAACTTCATTTCAGTGAAATAAAGATAATGTATCAAGATTTTTGGATGTCAATGTCTGATGCTTTGAAAATACTACAATACTGTACTATTTGTACAAATAAACATTGCAGCCGAAAAGAGAAATACTACCAGCACAGTAGCTCGCAATGTTTTCTCGGTCTAGTAGTAATATTGTAAAATTCTGAAGTGTATAACTCATAGTATTAAAAGTTTGAAAATGTTTGATAAGAAAGACTAATGGTAAAGTTTGATCTCCTTTTCAGCTTCTCGGGTCAACTTAGCCTGTAAAATTAATTACCTAAAGATAAACTAATGTAGTTAAGGACAGATAAAGCAAAGTGCTGGTCAAATTACCTTTCTTGATTGCTCCAAGTAAGGCTTTTATACTTTGTGGTTTCTAAATCATGTTATTCGTATTAACCAAAGTCTTTATTATTATTCAATGTTTCAAACTTTAAAATCGCCTAAACGCAAATAAATAAAGATGGACTATAGAAGAAAAATCCCACATTTTCCCTGTGTATAACTCGCTTGCTTTTTCTGACCAGAAACAAAAACCATTCTCAATATTTTTGGGACTGGCCATATCTACAAATAGTCAAAATTTAAATCTTATATTTAATATACAAGAAAACAAATAACTTACTTTAAAAAAGTAACATTATAAAACTAACTGCTGAATTTATGTACAGTTTTCCAATAATAACACTTGTCGCATAAATAATTTAATATATTGTTAAGGCATTTCACAATAATCAAAAAACATTTAACAATAGGCTGCAAGACATTTATATTCAAATACAAAGCAATGCCATAAAAGGCTATCACAAAATATACTCAAAACCTATGATTAAATCTATATTGCTAGGCAAGCTCAAAGCTTTTTTTAATTACAAATTTCTTTTTCAAATACGTTATTATAATATTTATCACCTCCAATCAACATTTAAAACTTATTTACAAGTATTATTTATTCAGGCATACAAATTAAAAGTGTTTATTTCGGTAAAAAATAACTCTAAATAGTTAATAATTTTAATACAAATTTATACAAATTAATGGCTTCCCAAACCTATAGAGTTATAAACTTACAAGTGTTGGCAAGTTTGTTATTTGTTTAGTAAGAATGTTAAAGTTTTCCCAAACATTATAAACAATAAAATCTACAAAATTATAATTCAAACCTATTTTGAAGTAATTACAGGCATTGCTGAAATGTTTCTTATAACTTGGATGACTTGTTATAAATATTTTGTCCAATAATTATTGGCTTCAGAGGAATAAAATATAAATACATTACAAATAGTAATAGAAATTTATTTTTATTTACTGTATTATCTAAAAGTAAATTACATTAATAATATTGACGGAAAAATATATTTATATATTTTTAGTTTTAAGAAACTATAGGTATGTGAGTGTGTGTGTGTGTGTTTTGTGTGTGTGTGTGTGTGTGTGTTTTGTGTGTGTGTTTTGTGTGTGTGTGTGTGTGTGTGTGTGTGTGTGTGTGTGTGTGTGTGTGTGTGTGTGTGTGTGTGTTTTGTGTGTGTGTGTGTGTTTTGTGTGTGTGTGTGTGTGTGTGAGTGTGGAAGAGAAAGAGAGATAGAGAGAGAGTGTATAGAATTATTTTCTTGGATTAAGAAGTAGGACCTAATAAGTTGTATGACTGACTAATGGTTAAAATCACAATTTTTTACCTTTACAATTATTTGAGTTTACATATTTTATTACTATTTTTATTTTGAAAACAATTTAAAGATAACTGATATTTACTACAATATATTTAGGTAGACTTTAGATTAAGTTTCAAAATTTAAATTGTATAAATATATTTCATTTAAACAAATTCAATATTTCAAATGTATTTACAAATTATTCTGCATAATAAAGTTGTTCATATTAACAAAGTAAATAAAATGATATTATCATAGTATTTTTACTTGTTATTCTTTGCCTCGTATTATTAATTCAACTTGACACATTTTCAGATATTATCACTTGAAACTAGGGATGGGCCGATTCCGATTCTCGATTCCAGGAATCGTCGATTCTAGTGGTATCGAGGAATCGTCGATACTCGATTCTTCATTCATAAAAGTGTCGATTCCGATTCTTATTTTGTTAACTATTAAAATCTGTGTGTGGAGTAATTTATTGGAAAAATAATTAATTACCAACTATATCATATTTATGTATTAGTTGATTTGAATGAATTAAATGATTAAATTAAACGAAAAGGTATTTTTTCAAACTTCATAAAATAGTATAAAGTTCACATTTTTAACTCTAAAATAAGTCATTACTTTTATCTGATATGTTTTTATGCTTTTAAAAATTCCTATTGATAAATCAAGGTTGAAGGTTTTTTGTAGCCTATTACATTAAAACAGAGCTTTTAAAAGGTTTTGCCATATGACCAAGATGTTAACTAAATTAATTATTAGAGACCTAGCATGTAAGCTAATATAACATGAAAGAATCGAGAATCGACTAAAGAATCGAGAATCGAAAGGAAAATTTTAGAATCGGAATCAAAAATTTTAGGAATCGGCCCATCCCTACTTGAAACCTATTTAAAAAATAAGTACGAAATAAGTATTCGAGAAAATTGAGACATTCTTGAAATGAGTCAAACAGAATTACACTCTAATACAGATGTGACAGAACCAAGGAAAACCTTTTTATTGATTATTGCTCTGACATTTTAGGGTAGACAGTAAACATGGTGTCCCTTTGTTCCATTTCATTAGCCAACTTTTATTTGGACACAGGGGTTTTGCTGAGCATGCATATTACAAAGAAAGTCAATTTGTGATTGCGATAGAAAGGGTTTCTTGGTGAGAGATCAACAAAAAATTCTGCTTAATATTATTCTTAATGAGACCATACTTTAGTTCTCAGCTCAGCAGACGGAGGCAGTTAGTAGAACACTAAGAATAGATACGCGTCGCTGGTGTAGATCCAGCGTGAGGGAAGCAGGAAGCTGTTGTCAAGTCGCTCTGCTCAAAAGGTATGCTTTTGCAACTGCAATTTTATACTCAATTTGAGAAGAATTATGCATTTTCATTTCAATTTCCATGCAATTTTCAATAATGGTGAGACAGGACCCATAGACTCTGCCAACTGCCTTAACCATTGTGAAAAAATGCTTGCACAGATATGGATCCAAATATAGTTATATATATATATATATATATATATATATATATATATATATATATATATATATATATAAAATATGTGTGTGTGTGTGTGTGTGTGTGTGTATGTATGTGTAAAAGCTGTATGAATGAATTTTCTACAGGAGCAACGAGGCACAATTTCTTATTATTGGGATTGTGAATACAGAAAAGTTTCACTACTGTGCTAAAAAATCCCATGAATTATTTTAGAATAATCACAACATTCTGGTTAGCTGACAGCGTGATGCAATGTATCACAAGTTGGTATGATAAGCCAATACTTTTTTGAGGAAGAAGGCTTTGCCATAACTGTGTATCCCAACCATTGTGTTACAATGTTGCCGAATTCCTACAGCCTATAATGGAAGAGAGTTTTGAGAACATGGATTGGGGGGCTTGAGGTTTCAACAGTATTTAGCTACAGGTTACACAGCTCACAATCACCATATGCTTTAAAACAAATGTATTTGGAATGTCTCGTCTCTTTGAGGGATGTCATCATCAGTTACAAATATTTTTTATTTCTTTGACCTTAGAGATCGGCATCACACTCTCCCACAACTAAGGAAGCCGATTATTGAAGGAATCAATATCATACTTTATAATACGACAGTTTTACAAGAGCAGTTCAAAACTTCAGATATTGTCTATAACATTGTATTGATACTAACAGCCGCTATTTTGAGGACAATATATTCAAAACTCAATGAATGTAATAAAATGTTAAGTACTATTAATTTTGGAATATTTTGTTTCTCTATATATCTAGAATTATGTTATATAATTACTCAAAGCTGTTTAATTGGTTCTTTGATACCCTATACAATAGGCTAAGAATGGCAAATACAAAAACATTATGATATTTTTAGAATTAGAAGATCTTAACAGAAATAATTGAATAATTTTGGGGGCTTGTTACTACTGAGATCTTAAATTGTAGAAATAACTTGCCTTGTTTATCTAGTTTTAAAAAAACATTCCATACTTTATTATATATCAGTACTGTAAATACAAGCAATGTAATGTTAATATTTATTAGTTTTTTGCAATATATATTTAAATACTTAATATTATTTTATTAATTTGTGTCAAAATCAGAGATTCTAAATATCCATTGTGTTTTATTTCTGTGTTTACACACACATACACTCACACAATCAATTTTAGGCAGAAAAGCTTAATGATTAATTTTTTTAATTCAGTACATTCATAAATAGGTAGTGTGTATTTTCGAGTATTAAATGAGTCTATTTTCAAATTTTCTAAAATATTTAAGTTATAACTGTAAATTATACTGACAATATAGCATTCCACATCAGCACTTGAAATTTTTCAACTTTGATTTTATTTCTAATTATAAAATTGTGTTCAAGCGTTTTTTATAAATAGATATGTCGCAATAGTTATCTACACTTTGTGTATAATTCATTTAAAGACAACTTAGTAGCTTTCACCTCATAAAGATTGAACCAAGCATGATCTAAATAAACCTTACATTGTTTTATCTACTAGAATTAATTTGTTTCCTAGTACTCTATCTTTTTAACATAACACTAATAATATTAATACAATATTTAACATAGGCATGTAGAAGCTAGTCATCAATAAGCTAAGCTAGCTTATCAAAATCATTACTTATATTCTGATTTCAGTATCAAACTTTGAAATTTATGGATAGGCTACTTAATCTACTTTAAAATTATGTAATTTGAAGCTTTTTTAGGTTAGGTGATATGCTAGATTAAGGCAAACCTGTTCTTCAGGTTATTTAAATTGTATGTTCTAAACAAGATCAAATAATTTAATAACAAAATATTCCTCTTTTAAAGTTTGTAGACATTTATTGTAATCTCATTACATGGACAAAACATTTTCTATCAAATTTGGAGTGAAACCAGTAATTTGGAGGAGAGACAAAAACTTCTAACACATTTGAATGTTTTATGCTACAAACTAAACTATCAGTGGGTGTATATGTTGCACAGGAATAGTATCCATTTTCTGCAGAGGGAAATGTATCTTATAAGGTTTTTGTAGCCAGGGAATGGGCTACATTAATGAATTTCGGAAAGAGGAAGGGCAAATTAATCACAGTCAAGGTAAGTACGTGACACCAACAATGAAAATGCAGTTTTATTTATGCTCTACTGTTTCAGTTCAGTTACACAACCGAGGCCTTCATGGCCGTCTTCACTTAAAGTTGGATTGCATTCTCAATTACCTGGTGATAATAAAGATTAACCTATGCATATTTCAGACAGAAGCAGAAGTGAAGGTCTTGATAAATCTGACAGAAATAATGTGATTGTGAATCCCTTGTTCTACGATTCTATAGTAAACGATGCCCAAGTAAAACAGAAAATTTCCAGAAGAAAAGACAAACCCAAGAGACTAATGACTGAACTCATTTTTGGCCTTTCTATGACAAAAGGAGGATAAAAGTAACAAAATATGCAAATACACTTTTGACTATTATGTTTCTTGCTGTGGCGAGTGAGTTAATTATTTTTCAAAATATTTTTTGTGTTATGTAGGGTGTAAACAAACACAACAGTTTGTTCTACGACTGATTTCTTCTTTAATATCTCTTTATTTCATATTCCAATAGAAATAAAACGATTTTAGTCAGAAAATAAAATATAAATAGTATATAGACAAATAAGAGCAAAATTACAGCATGTTTTTATCTAAACATTTGTTTTTACTGGATCCTAAACGAAGTGGACCTTTACCCCTCTGTTAAAAGAATTCAAACTTTCTCTGCACCCTCTTATTCTGTTTTCTTAGTTCCCAATTCAGGGACAAATAAATAAATGGAGAATTCAAAATAGTTTATTTCAAAATACCATGAAAATATAAAATGAAGTTTCTTGATGTAATCATCTTGAATTCAGTGAATAAACTAATTTTACACTACTTAACTAAGTGGATACGTAATTGCTTACTTGCTGACGCGTTTCAAAACGATCGTTCCTTTTTCGAAGCTAACCTTCTACTAGCGGCTTTTGGCTCTTTACAAACGGTATGACAGGGTTGGATTTATGACATTAGGTGAGGTGTCATTGTGTGATGTATTTGAAAAGACTATTGGCTTCAAAGTGTGTGTGGCCATTAATTATATTTTCCCTGTCTGTTGCATAAAGTTTGTAGATCTCATTTTTTTCTAAGGTTGTTAGTTTTTTACTGTGTTTTAATATGTGAAGAATATTTAAATTAGTGTGTATGTCGGTATGTGTGTGTTAGGTGTTATTTAGGTGTTTTGCGTAGCTGGATTTAGAGTTTGTTTGTTTTGTTTGGGTAATGTGTTCATCGAAGCGTGTATAGAATGACCTGCCGGTTTGACCGATGTAATAGTTGGGACAATCGTTTCAAGTTAATTTGTAAATACCTGAGAGTTTTCAAAAAGAAACTGACATATACAAACTGATATAGCAAAACATCAAAAGGAAAATATTCTACAATTTACTCAAAATAAATCAATTCAAATCACCAAAGTAACCTAGGGTAGTTATTGTTGCTTGAAATAACTTTCCATTCATTAATAATAAAGAAAAGACTATGATAAATATGAAAATATAATATAGACTACATGTTTACTTAAATGAGCTATAAAAAGACTTAAACTACAATTGTGATACAATTTTTTTTAATACAAACTACAACACTTTATCTGCAATAGTTCACAAATAAAATGTAATGTTTTAGAGTTTCTTGATGTAAACTGATTCACTGATTAAACTATAATTAAAAATTACTTAACTAAGTAAATACGTAACAGCTTATTTGCTGATGTGTTTCAAAACAATTATTCCTTTTATAAGGCGTTTAAAGTGGGAGTTTGGGGTTTTATTTGTTTGTAATATTTCTTTTGTTCAGTTTTCCTGATTTCAGTGCTTTTATTTAAAAGGTTTTTAATTAGTTAAAGGCTTTGCTTTGAAAAAGGAACAATTGTTTTGAAACGCATCAGCAAGTAAGCTCTATGTATTCACTTAGATAAGAAATTTTTAATTATAGTAATGTTTTATTTTAAAATTATTTGTTTTGTAATTCTTTTTCTTTTTATTAAATCCAAAATTAACATTTTTCTGGTAATACGGGTAAAATTATCATGACATTACTATACACATATCAAATTTTAAAAAATAGTTTCATTAACATACTCCAGGGGCATAGTCAGGGAGCACAGGAGGCATGTGTCCCCTAAACCAATCAATTTTAGCAAAAGAAATATTAGCCTATAAAACACCACTAGGTTTTTAGCAAAACACCTTCCTGACAACCCAAATTCTGTATTTCTAAGTTCTAAAAGACCATAAAATATGATTACTAGAGATAAAAATTTTCAAATTTTCCCCAGGGAGTCCAACCTTTAACCCCCTGGGCTATACCTTCCACCAAAACATCATCCTGGCTCCTGACGTATGTAATCAATTCAACTAATTTTTTAGTAAATACTAATAAAATTCTAAATACAACAATATTTTCATTAGAAACAACATTTTAATCACTTCTTTAATGAAGTTAAATAGAAACTGAAATCATTGTTACTTTAAAAACTGTACAAGTAGTGGTAAATTAAATGGTTTTACAAAGATTTGATATTCATAATTCATAAAAGTTAATTGTATTTATATAATTAAATTTGTAACCTTTAATCACAATTCATTAAAACTAAAATCTCTAATACTAGTTTTTATCCTGAAACCATTTACATAAAATTAAATTTTTAGTTTAAATTTGAATACTTCATATTTTATTTTAAAAAATTAATGATACAGCATACAGATTTCTTACAATTTGAGCAAAATATTTATGCACTACAATTGAATATCTATTTTACAAAATTTGGATTTACAAATGATTGCCAAGCATTAAATTTATTACTGTTCAGTTCAATATATTACATTAACATACCTTTTACAGAAAATATGTACAGAAGGTAGAAACATTTGTTTTGTATCCTACACAAAGTCATAGATCAAGACATTTCAAGGCAGGTGGCTCAAATAAATTTGTTAGCTAGGAATTGTGGCCTAATACTAGTTATTTCTGTCATAGTTATTTACCAATTCCCTTTGGTTATAATTTTATTATTTAATTTATACAAAGTGCAGTGTCATAAGTTAATGATGTTCAAAAGTACAATCTATATGTCAAATTATGGGAGCTCTTATCTAGAGTTTAATAATGTTTCTCTGTGAAGTCTAACTTTGTTTAATTATATTTAGGAATTTACTTGAAAACATATAGATTGATAAATAACATCAAAAATGAATATACTATATATTATGAATAAATATATTTAATAAATCTGAAATATAAAAATTAAAATGAGTCCAGTTGAGTTTTCTCAAAATCTCAACAATTTTATCAACTCTTCCTAACAAAATGTGTTACTTTTGTTTGTTTTAACAATTTGTAGCAATAACAAGAATATAATATAAGAGAGAGTCACATTCTTAGGAATACTAAAAGCTGCACAAACTAATAATTAATAGAATTTTTTTTTTTAATCTTACTGACACCAAATGTTTTATATCACACTACATAAAACTTTTTCAATCATCATGAACAACAAAATCTATAACAGTAATAGATTAGTTGACTATTGTTTTCTTAAGAGTCAGTATAAATAGCATGACCTTTTGTATTTCAAAACCCGGTTCGACTTACCCAAAATGTTGGATTTTAGAAGTTCGAACGTTTTACGTTTTAATATATGTTGATAAAACAAATAAATTATACAAAAATTTTTATAACACAGGGTGTGGCAGCATAACTTCCTTTTTTTAAAGGAACTTCCTTTATTTTTATTAGTATTAATTAATATTTTTGTAATGTAATTTCAAAAGGCATTATATTTAAACATCAGTTAAAGTAAAACCTCAAATCAAGTTTTGAGTCTACTTTATTAATTGAATATCAATTTTCTAATTTAAAACAAATGGTTTTTGCAATTTACCACTCTCCCTAGAAGGTTATGATTTTAATGTAATCTTCAAATGTGAGTGAGTGTGTATGTGTATGTGTATGTGTGTGTGTGTGTGTGTGTGTGTGTGTGTGTGTGTGTGTGTGTGTGTGTGTGTGTGTGTGTGTGTGTGTGTGTGTGTGTGTGTGTGTGTGTGTGTGAGTGAGTGTGTGTGTGTGTGTGTGTGTGTGTGTGTGTGTGTGTGTGTGTGTGTGTGTGTGTGTGTATGTGTGTATGTGTGTGTATGTGTGTGTGTGTGTATGTGTGTGTGTGTGTGTGTGTGTGTGTGTGTGTGTGTGTGTGTGTGTGTGTGTGTGTGTGTGTGTGTGTGTGTGCACGCGCATGTGTAAGAGAGACAGGTATTATAGAAGTATAATAAGAATCAATTTAAGGATTTTCATATGAACTTAATTGCTTACTTACTAATTTTTTGAATGAATTTTATTGTATGAAAGCTAAATACTTTTACTAGAGTCACCTGCCTCACTATTATAGTCTACTTCCAAGAGATATTATAGAGTGAAACATATTTATAGAGACAATTAATTAAAACAAAGATTTTGTTCTTTTGTTTCAGGATCTGGTTGATATTCCTCCTAAAATAAATACTTTCCTGTTTTCATGTGTCACAATGACTGAAAATAATGGTCAAAATATTAGTCTTAAATTTAAATCCTATCTAACTTTACAAATTTGTTTATAAAATCTGTTGGAATAAACACACATCTGTATGTATAAAACTGATAAGCATTCTTACAAATATTATATCTTTCTATTCTTAAAAATCATATAAACAAAGTTATAAATATACTTCCAAAATGTTCATACAAAATTAAAACATATTTTCAAAATGTTTCCAATTCTCCTTACCATGTCAATTCCATTTATTTCTTTTAAAAAATTTATTACAAATAAAATACTGTATGCGCCAAAATAAACAGTACTGATACTCAATCAGCTGTAGTTGCTTTCTCAATCAGCTATGCTGACTTTTGATTGTTGCTGCACATTTGTGTTTTATACGAGACCTTGAAAGATTTTGTTTGCCCAAAGCTGCCTTCTCATTCACAAAGAAGGTTCCAGCAAGATGACGCAACCACCTACTACCCCTTAGACAACATTGTTTTCCTCCAAGAAAGTCTTGGCAACTGCTGGCGCATACAATATTTCTGCTACAGTAACAATTGTTGTGTATATAATATTATTATTACTAAGTCATAACAATGCATTTTATTAGTTACATTTTATATTTTGCTAAAACTTTCATAAGTAACTGATACCAGTATTTAGTCAAATTAGATGAAACTAACCGTTTCATCAACTTTATTTTAATTCCTAATTTTAAATAAAACAACTGTTTCTCTCATGAAAATATGAGCTTGAATTATTATAAATCACTATTATTATAAATATAAATCATTATTATAAGTCCAAGCAGAAACCCTCAGATCACAATCTCCACACAATCGACCAGTACCTCTAAGTTGATCCTCATATTAAGTGACACAATTATAGGTGTTGAAATTCAACAAAAACATCACAAATTCTCCTAAAATAGCATTGGAAAAACTGGTGACCTAAACAAAGCCTTGAAAGTCTGCAGCCTTGATTTGAGCAAACCTCCACATGTCCACTGCAGCCAATAAGAAGGCAGAATCTAACAGTTCATCAATTATTTCTTTTATCAGTTGTTGATAATTATTCTACAAACCTGTCTTAATTGGATTGTTGTGATATAAACAGTTTGTGTGTATTTGTTTATATTAGAATTAATAAATTTAAATTGTAAATTATAAATTATAAATTTAAAATGGATGATTCTGAAAGGGGGTTATTATATTGGGAACCATGTGGGATCCAGCAGAAAAACTAAAAGTGTTAAACTCTGAATACATGCTGCTAAGAAACAGGGATACTCTACTCCATCAGGATCAGTGACCGATCCAGAAAAATATTTTGCAGAGCTTGCTGGGGAGGAGAAGAGGTCGCCCTACCTCGGAAAATATGTAGGAAGTATGGTAGCTATAGTCTAAACTTTAGGAGTCTTCTATCTGAGGACAATAATTATAGGCCTATTCTGTGACATTACACAATCCTTAACAGTTAATAAGCCTTATTTAACATATATTTACAATAAAAACAACTCTTTATTATTATATTGTGAGTGGGCGTATTTATTAATGATTATGGTTTTACAAGTATGGTATTATAGACATTAATATGAGTTTGTAAACATATTCAGCCTTGGTAAACTGCCTTCAACTACGAGCAGAGAAGTTCTGTATATTCACTGACTCCAAGAGCGCCTTGCACATGATAAAGAACCGGAAACCAGGAAGCTACTCATTCAGACTAGAAGAAATAACAAATTTTCTCAACACTCTCAGCAAAGATGAGAAACAAATAATAAATACAGCTCCAGTGGATCCCCTCACGATGCGGCATCGACGGCATTGACAAAGTAGATACAATCGCCAAACAAGCAGCGGAAATGGGCCCAGTCTTCTTACCACAGTACTCTCTCAAGAAATGCCTGAGTGCTGTGAAAACATCAGTTAGAAAAAAATGTATCCACCATTGGAGAGAAGAAACCAAAGGTAGAAACCTCTATGACATTCAAAAAGAACCAAATGATTTGGAAATGTATCAAGGGGTTCCCAGATTTACAGCCGTCTTTGCAGCATGAGCAAGAATCTGCTCACACGGACACATTGTAACTGAGACCTATCTCTTCAGATTTAATCTGAGTGAATCTCCACTCTGCCCTAACTGTAGAAAAGAGGAGGAGACTCTAGACCATATCCTCCTTCGATGCTCCTCACCAATTTCACTAAGAGCAGCTCTGCTGTCTGCGCTGGGAAGCCAGGGAAACATCAAAACAATATTGATCGATAAACAGTTTTGGACCTTGGCTGCAGCAACTTATTATGGACATCGGACGATCGGAGTCACATGACCCTGGACGTCCACAGCAAGAAGTAAAAAAAAAGTAAAGTAAAAGTAAACATATTCTACTAATTAAAATGTAGATCTAAATCAGGGACGAACGACCAAAAAGAAACATCGGAATTGACATTCCATTTTACATTGGTGGTATTTTATAGTTTAAAAATTTCCACTTTTTCATATTTTTGGGGGCTTTGATCCTCAAAGCTCCCTTAAATATGCCCCTGTTTTTTCTTTGTAAACATAACAACAAAGACTTTCAATACGAGTCCTATCAATGGATGCTTTAAATATTTAAAAACGGACCTACGATTATTATAAGAAGCACCATCAGGACCAATTCAGTAGCAGGTACATACAACAAGTAAGCCAAACATGTGCGTCTAAAACAGCCACTTGTTGACGATGTGAAGCAAAAAGAGAAATGTGGTTTTGCTGCAAAATGCACAATTCCGTCAACAGCGGGCAGAACCAAAGTATGCAGAACATTTTTATGCATCTTACTAAGTTTACAGCAGATAGAATATGATGTGTAGTAAAGTTATTGAAACCTCAATTACTTTTTTTAGAAATGATCGTCGGAAAAATAAGTCAGGTAAAAGAACAGTGTGTGAAATGTACATGTAATTTGAAGGCAAAAGAGAGCCAATATAATGCTTCAAACCTCAAGAAACTATATTTACCAATTGGAAAATTGGAACAATACCTTTATGGAAACTGCTCTGAAGCAGCCTATGATGTTTTGTAATATACTTTCAGGCGAGTTTAATATTGACTTCGGAAAAACAGTTTGAAGAAGCAATTGATTTGTGCAATTGTCTAGAGGATAAAAAAGGTGTTCATGTGTAGTGAATGATGAAGGTAAAGACTTTTCATTTTGGTATCCATTCTATTAATGTTTGCTTTTTCCAATGATGTTCAATGTTTTTAACTTTTACTATATTTTAAATATATACCCAGTTTTCTTCATTTTTTTGTGGAAGTTTTTACTTACTATAGTAAATATATAAACTTTTAGATAAAAATGGTTATTTCTTTTCTTTGTAGTATCTGTGTTCAACCAAAATTCCACAAGTCCTAGTTATGTTTGAGCAAAACCTCACTAAAGGGATAAATGCGGTCAAAATGGCACACGTCTAAAATGTTTTAGTGATTTAAATTATTTTCTTTTTTATACTATTTGGAAATTCTTTACAACTTAGATATTGAAATCAGTTGTGGATGAATACAAAAAAAAACTACCTCATTATCTTGAATATTCTACTACAAAGTGGTTTTCTTGCAATATTCTTGAGAATTCAGTTCTAATGGACATTTGAGATTTTGCTTGGGTGTCCATTTAACCCTGTCAAAGTAGTAGGTTTAGTTTAACAAAATTTGAGTAAAATATGTAGTACAAGATTAGTACAACTAAATCATTTTATAGGTAATCTATTTCTATTACAAATTAAATTCTACTTAAACTCTACGATTTTAAAGTTTAGAGTTAAAAATTTCATTTGAAAATTTATACAATCTAAAATAGAGTTTATAAGTCTCAGCGATGAAAATTAAAACAGTTTACTCTAAATCTCACTATACACTAGTTTATTAAAACAGACAGACTAGTTTTGATGACAATGTCTCCTTCGTCAGTGCTTGCCTACTACTCAAGCTACTACTCAATGGTAACATGTAGTTACTCAATGAAGGTAACATCGTAGTCGAAAATAGTCAGTTTGTTTTAATAAACTAGTGTGTAGTGAGATTCAGAGTAAACTGTTTTAATCTTTACCGTTGTGAATTGTTCTCACTAGCTAAGCTCTAATTAACTTAATGTTATTACATTAGAGTTTATAAATAATTCTTTCAAAATCATTTTGTTATTTTATTCTTGATCTCACTGTTTATCATCTTTCGAATTGTTTACTCTCAAACACAACCTTATTTTACCTCGCTATCAGGAGCAAACTATGGAGACCTTGATATTGTAAGGAAGAAAAACCCACTACCACTACTGTAATAAAGACTTAGTTAGAGTGACGATGGGCTTTCAACGTCTGTCTTCCTTGACACTGGCTACAGGTGGTAACAGAAATTTTGATATTTAAGCTGATATAACAACTGTCATCTGCTGTCCAGTTTTTGTAAAGTAAAACGTCTGATTTGCATAGTTTTAAGTGTGCATATTTTCAAAAGCTGGTAATTTAAATTAATTTATAATAATAATAAAATTTAATACTTTTATTACTGAACTATGAATGGTGACCCACAAAAAAATAGTAGCAACACACTACTTGAAATATCAGTAATATGTCAGTGATATTACCTTTAAAGACAGTTCATTAATAAGAGTGAAATAGGAAAGGTCGTTCTTAAATAAATAAAGTTAGCTATGGTAATGGGTTTTTATACCTTATAGTACTTAATATCACTCTGAGACTAATAAACATATTAGCATATAACATATAAACATATCAACATATAATAAACATATAGAAGGAAATGATAACTTCTATTGATCACTAGCCTTGTTTAGTAACAAGGTAAACTCTCATGAATAATCTAAGATTAATTACTAAAAATATTGTTCTTAACTGTCACCATTAACAAAATGTTTTTAGTTTTGTTTTGCTTGATAAAACTATTAACATATTTAAAAATAAAACTTCTCATCTACATTTCATGTTCATTATAAATTCCAAATTTAAAACTAATACTTTATGATAACAAATAGACCTCCAGTTAACTTGAACGTGAATAATATATATGTTTAATATTTGGATGTTTACAATTCTTTAATGACTGATATGTTTAAATGTTTATAAAGAGTTATGATTGTACTTTATAAATCATGCAAATGATAATCAGTGAAATATGTAGGTAACTTATCTTAAAATTTGTGCAATCAGTCATAAAGTAAAAACATTTTTAACAACATTAAAGAAAATCTTTTGACCAAAATTTTCTATGAAAAATATATAAAAATGTTTTATTTGTAACATATTCTTATATAAATTGTATTATCATTTTTTTACAGCAATTATTTTAAAAATAAATATTTACTTCACTTTAACCACATCTGAGGTATTTTGTTGGTGTTTCTATCATGGGAAAGTTTCTGGAAGCAACTGTACAGTTTAAGAGGTACACTCTGCACTTTTTGACGTACTTGAATCACTGCCTGACATGCTTGCCATGTCCATCTCATAGTCAGGAACCGGAGGTAAAACATTGTTCTGGAACATGCCTGTAATATTTCCCGGAGGACGATAATTAGCCACCACTAGAACTTTACCAGACCGACTCCTAGCTTTACCAACTCCAAAGAAACGTGTACTTGCCCAAACCACTTGAGTGAACTGACCTGAAGAAAAATATTAAATAGTAAGAATTAATTGTCATTGTTAAGAATTAATTGATTTTTGAAATGGTAATCTTTTCAAATTCTTAATATACTTCTATTCACTTCGGTTCAAATATGTTCACTTCTGTCAGGAATATTTCTATATATTTGAGTACATTTTTCTGCCTTTTTTAGATAAGAGAAAAATATTCGAATTTTGCTACACATTTGTGCAATACACCACAAGAAATGAATAATACAATGAAAATTTTACATTATGTTAATAAAGCAAGACATTTGAATATCTTAGAAAATTTGAAAATTTAGTTAAAGAAAAGTATATATATATATAATTAATAAATAAAAAATATTTCAAAAACAAGAATACTTTTAATGAATATATTTATTCAAAGCTTTTCGCCTATAAAATAGTACCAGCATCTTCAGGAAAATAATTATTTAATCTTAGATAATTATTTTCCTGAAGATGCTGGTACTATTTTATCGGCGAAAAGCTTTGAATAAATATATTCATCAAAAGCAGTCTTGTTTTTGAAATATTTTAAATTCATTAACTATATTGCAAGAAAACATATCACCATATTTAATATATATATATATATATATATATATATATATATATATATATATATATATATATATATATATATATGTTTTGAAAATTGAGTCATTCCAAAACACATCAACAAAGGAAAATGTGTGTGTAGAGTGCACGTTTTGATAAAAACAATGTCGACCTAAATATTGAAGGCTTAATAATTGAGTTTGTATGCTAAATTTACCTGCATTAACATTTGCATGAAGTACATCAGGTTCTTTGAGGTAATTGTACTGTCGAACAGCGCCATACCAGTATGAAGCCACTTCCTGACCGGTTACATCGGTCTGTAGTGCGTTTGTTAACCTACAGAAGAGGTTTTGACCAACGTCTTTATCTTGTCTGTAGAAGAATGTGTTTGTATGTGCCAGATGATTCGCCCATGATTGTGCTCTCTCGCAAAGCTGCCGATACATTAAACACAAGTAATTATTTTGGAATTTGCAATTGTTTAGTGGTGAATCTTGAGGTTTTTTAATAATGTGTTTATCAATTTAAATTAGCAAACAACTTACTGACATTTCGCTCTTGGTAAATGCATTTATTCGATACTACGAGTTATTGTCAATACTTCTGAGAAGTATCAGTAAGTAATGGTATTTACTAAGTCTAATTGATAAATAAGTGATTATTATTTCAAATCACTGCATATAGATATTACAATATCTACTACATGCAATACACAGGGACGTTTTGAGTGTGGTAGTGGCAGCCCTGGGGATTTGTGAAGGTGGGAGTGCCATGTTTTAGTGTAAGATGACTTCCCACTTAGCAATTATGGACCAGTGGGTCAGTTCTCAAAATGCATTTACTGTGAAGTCATTTTACCAAAATGGTGACGGTGCAACTGACGGAATACTTTGTTACAGTTAATTTATGGAAACATCATTACAAATTAACGACACTGTAGGATGTCTTATAATATGATATCTTATGTCACACAATAATGATTGCTATGCCCTCAATACATAGATCAAGCATCCTCACTATGCATCCGGAGGAGTAATACTTAGATGGCATATTAGAGAGCTGTGAAGGATTTCGTCCATCAGCATCATAGAATTAACAAATTTGGGTATTGCTGGAGTTAAGTAAAATACATTCGCCTACTTTTTCATATGCAAAACAGTTATATATGAAAACACTTATGTTATAAACGTACTGTTTGTAAGTTATTCAACGCCACTTGTAGGCTCTACTTACCCTGAGGAAAACTTCTTTCAAACTATTTCGCTCACTAAGACATCCTGATGAAAATCCCTGATACAGATTGATAATTTTAAAGAGAAGAGAGCTCTAAACACCCTCCCCCCTCATAAGGATATTCTACTCAACGAATCCCAGAACACTTTGAAGGACTTTCTTAATTATAAAGAAACCACAATGATTAAGAAAACAGGCCGCATTAAACCCAAACAGAACAACCATCCACCAAGATGGCATAACCCATACACCCAAAGCACCTAAGCAGTGACTTAATATCTTTTTGGCAGGCTTCTAATTTTACAGTTGGGTTATGTTTATTGGCCCCCAATTTGTTTCTGTGCAATTTTTTTTGTTAGGCCACCTTAGAAGTAAAGTGCCTTGTAGCAATCTTTGAGTTGAAAACAAAAATTAGATATTTGTTGATTCCACCTTCACGTCAGCTACTAGTTTTTAACTAAAAACACTTGTAAATTGTTACACTTGCCTATAGTAGCACTTACGTTATATTGTTCCAGGTCTGAGTTATATTACTGAGTTTATGAGTTAACAATGGGACACATCTCCCGATCCTCAATAATATAAAGTAAGTGCTACTATAGGCAAGTGTAACAATTTACTAGTGTTTTTAGTTAGAAAATTTGAGAAAATATCTCAATTCTTTTCCTAAAACAGGCTATAGGTTAAAAAAAGACATATCTTTATTTAGGTTTGTTTATTGTGTTTTTTAAAAATATTTTGAAGATAAGCATTATCAGTATGATAATGAGCCCTAACCTTTCCTAGTAAACTATTGGTCATAAATGTTGCATTAACGTGACCATAAGAATTTTTGAATAATTTATTGTGTCAAATAACCAAAGTCCCAAATATCATTTCTCACCTTGACAGGATCATGCTTTTCATTGTACAATCTACAAGATAATTTGTTTATTCAAAACCACAGAGCCATGGAGCTTTCACGTATAAAATTACATTAATGTGGTATAAGTTTTAGATTTTTAGTTTGATTTTGTTAGGTTAAATTATTTTGGGTTTTTGGTTCACTACTCTGATTAATTTCTATATTTATCTCTACAGCTAAATTGGCAAACGCTACTTCTAAGTTCATTTAAAATTTACTGTGAATTATTCTTCTTACTAAACACAACTCTATATTTTATAATTAATTTTATTGGAGTTCCGTACTCTTGTGTTTTAATGGATACTAAAAAGGTAAATGCAATTGTCAACATACTTGAGGACACAGCGAAAGTGAAGGGACACTGTGTCTTTGCCTGTAGACATTGTGCCAACATAGGCACTCAGCAATGAAATCACTGTCTAGCCAGTCGGTGCCCAGGTCTTCCTGCTCAGTCACTATGCCTGGACGGTTACTCAGGATCTGAAATCAAGGAACCCGTTTTCAAATCAAATTATTTACAATTTTTTTAAATTTTGAATAATTTTTAAAAAATAATTTGAAAGGTTTTCTTTCAACCTATAACCTAAAAAAAAGTCATTTTGAAAGAGACGTGATGTAATTTCCCAGTAACAAAGGCCGTGTTTAATTACGTCAAACACCAATTTTTACTTAGAAACACCATCAACATTTCATTGTGATCGGTGGAAGAAATGTGAGAGAATTTCAAGATATGAAAAATTCTTTAAATTGTACCAAAACAAAGTTAGAGGGATTGAAGTGAAAATAGATCATTTGTTCATAAAAAAGATGGGAGTGGGAATATGGAACGCCAGCCGTTGTAAGAAGTGCATATTAAGGGATACCAAAGGCCGTTAGCTGAAGGGACGCTAAGGCTGGGGCAGTTTGGAAGCAATACGGAGGCAGGTGAGATGTCAGGCTTGAAATTGTTTTTAAATTGTGAGTGATAAATAGACAATGTGTGGCTATAGACTAGTTGTGACGCCAAAATGTAGAATTCGTGTTTTCCCGGAGTAAGTTTTAGGGGTTTTCCCCATAAAACTGAACATTTAATATCTGTGTTCAAAGTGCTTTCTGTTTTTAAAAATAAAAAATACGTGTAGCGTATTGTCACATGAATGTTACAAAAATAGGTTTACACGCAAAATGAACTGTAAATAACTAGACGAAAAGTGGTTTTGTAACGCCGAAATAAATATAAAGAACAGTTAAATTAAGATTAAAAGTTGAATAAAATTTTACCAAAGCAAACTTTGTAAATTTATTAGAGAAAATTGGGCTAAAATAACGAACTTTAAACAGCAACATTTTTTCAGATTTATATAAAAATATATTCTAAATAAAATATAAATATCAAGACAAAGAAGAAATCCTGTGCGGTCAAACCAAAACGGACCTACGCGGAGCGAGAACGAGGAGCCGAGGAGGAGAGAAAGCGGGAGGGAAATTCTACCCCGAACTAAGGACAGAATGGATCTAGGACCAAAACACCGGACCAAGGGCTGTTTCAAGGAGAGGATTCCCGTGGAAATCAACTGGTCAAACAAGTTAGCACTGTCTTTGGTTGTCTTTAAATTTTTAATTGTTGATTAATTAATTTTATTTGAGATTTTAAAATAAACTTCAAGGAGAAAAATTTTAAATTCATATTTTTCTTTTTTTTTAAGTAAATTTAAATTAAGTAAGATGTACTCTAAAAGACTAGAAAATTTAAATTGATTTTAAAAGTTTTTCAATTATTTCAATAAGGCGAGATTTGCAAAGTAAACATAAATTTTCAAAACGGCTTTAACTGCAATTATTAAAGGAAATAAGTTAAAACTTATAACAATATAAAAATAATTTCTCAATTGATATATAATCATGTTTAGATTTATAAGTGTCTCTTAGTTTTAAAAATGTTAATATTTCATGTCTTTTTCATATAAAATTTATGTGTTTTTTTACAAATGAATGTTGATGGTGATGTTTTGATGACAAGATATAATTAATAGAAATTAATTCAGTAAACTAAATTTGAAAGTAGATAAATTTATAACAATGAACTTGGTTAAAAAATTTTTTTAATTAATTTTGAAGAATAAATTTAAAGATGATATAAAAGTACTTTAAATTATGGCTTGTAGTAACACAGGATTAAAAAGTTTGGGAGTGTTTGAAAATAGTTTTCAATTAAATATAAGGTATATTAAAATGTAAATTGAAGATAATTTTTTTAAAATAAATTTTATGATAGTAAATGGGAGATTCGATTATAAATTTAAAATATAATATATTAATAATTTTAAAAAAATTAATATTTAATATATTAAAAAATAAAAACTAAATGCAGTAGTAAAGATAGGTAGCACCACCTAAGTAAAAAGAAGGCAATTAAAAACAAAATTTTGTTCAAAATTGTATATCTTTGTAGATTATTATATATTTTGTCCATGATAAACCGTTACAGGTTGGATATCTTGAGTTGTGCTGGGTAGGTAGACCGTCGCAACACACACACACACACACACACACACACACACACACACACACACACACACACACACACACACACACACACACACACACACACACACACACACACACACACACACACACACACACACACAGATGGTTACAACAAATTTTATTAGATTATATTTTCAGCCAACAGTCAATACATTTAATAACTTAGTCAATTATTTATAAGTTTAAATTCATTTCTTAAATGGAAAAAAAAGTTTTTTTCCACTGTACACCACTGTACATTATGGCAAAAAACCACTACTTACTGATATTTTTCAGCAGACGCATTTCGTATTAGGTCAGTGCATTGCTAAATGCTGTGAGCCACGGACAAAGCTGTTGCTCAGGTGTGAGTCTGTGATGTACTGGTGTTCCGTGGTGTATAATTGTTCATAGAGTAGTTGTTAATTATGTACTCAAATATAGTATTTGACTGAAAGTGTGTTTTGTCATTTAGACAACAGAAAACTACGAGATATACAAAAACTATCCACAACACATTCTAAACGACAAAACATACTCACAATCAAATACTATACTTGAGCACATAATTAACCACTACTCTATGGAAAACAATACACCACAGAACACCAATGCCCTACAGGGTACACCAACATGACACACCTGAGCAAAAGTTTTGTCTGTGACTCACAGCACTGAACGTCTGCTGAAAAATATCAGTAGGTAGTGGTTTTTTCCAAGTTAAAACAAAAAATGTAATGAAATTTTAATATTGTCAGTTTATTTCAAATATTAGTTCATTAAATATATTTAATGAAGTAGTTTAATGAATTAGAAAAACTTTTCACAATAGGGGCAAGGTATGCAATATTGTTATTTCCTCCTATTTGTCTTAAAATAAACAATAACACATAATTTCATAAAACAGCTGATTTTTTTTGTAGGTTATCTGGTAGAACAGCTGTTTTAACGCATAGGTTATGTTACTTTATTTAAATAATTGTAATTGCTTAATAAAAAGTAACTAAAACAAAATATTTCTTTGTTGACATAGGTAAGAATTGATTTTTCAACTTTTATTTTTTATTAGTTGTTTTACCTGAACACAATAACAAAAATGTTCACAAGAAATCTAGGCGTGTGACCAGTTAAAAACTAACGTGTCACGGAAGTTAAAATTTGAAAATAATAAAAGGAAGATGCCTAGCCTGAACAATAAAGTTAGACTAGGTTAAAGCTCTGACAATCAATTCCATTGAAACAAGGTTTGTAACTAAACGCTACCTTTAGCTGTAATATTTTGTTTGTCTCACTTGTAAACAATTTTCTAGCAATAAATTATGCAAGGTTGCGAACTTGGTATATATTAATAAATTATATATGTTTAAGTAGCTGTTAAAACTGTTGTAAAGCGTAAATTAAAAGATTGTTTAGGAGTCAACCATGTATTTATGATTTTTAAATATTTTCTTCATAATTTGACCTTTTAATGTTCTGGTAATTTGTTTATGAATTCTTTACTCTCAATATAATAAATATTTGTCTTTTCTATATTAAATGCTATAGATGTATGACACTTGTAACCTGTTAATTATGTATATGTAATAATTTTCTTTCCTTTTCCCTGAAAAAATATTACAAAAACATTGGTTAATTTGGCCAAACTAGAAGAAATTATTCAAATGTTAATAAATTTCTGTTCAACATATTTTAAATAAATATTAATTCACGCTGCGTATTAAATTAAATACAAATTGAAAACCGTTTACAAAACTCGAACGTTCTTTTTAAAACAACATATGAATGTCTGAGAGCATCAGTCAAAGGCATATTCTGATATATTATTTATTGATTCAGAGTGTGTCAGAGGTCACTAGGTAACGGGGGATGTAACCAAGGCAACAAGGTCGTGGCGACTCAAGGTGGATCTGTTACCTCCGCAGCTGGGACCTTATGTGGACGAACATGGTCTGATTTCATGTCAAACGCTGACAACAGTTATTAAGGAAAGCAATTGTAAATAGTTTTGCGTAAAATAAACTCAAGCGTTTACTTATAAAGCCAGCTATACAATCAAAATGAGGAGAGTCTAAAATCTATAGGTTATATATATATATATATATATATATATATATATATATATATATATATATATATATATATATATATATGGCTCCCACATAGTAATCCATGATTATTTGACACCCATTAACATTAAGGGAAATGAAAATCATACCAATATGTGTAAAAATAAGTGTTTTATTCAAGTTATACTTTATTTGGAAGTTCTATTGCCGCTTTAAATATTTAAAACCTAATTTGTAATGGTTTTACATCTGACATTTCTCCCCAAAATCACATCTTTGCTACTCCCTTAGAGCAACGACCTAGAATTCATATCTACATGTTTAAATTTACAAATATATTTTTAGAATGGTTAATAAACAACTATAAAACCACATACAAGCTAAATGTCCAGTGTAGTGTAATATTGCACTCAGCTTTGAAAGTATTACAAAAATGTTTTTGAAATAGTTATTGCATTAATGAAAGGGTTCATTAATGAATAGTTTTTACAGTATTCATCTCTACATATTTTAATTTACAAAAATATTTTCACAATGGTGAAACAGACTATACGAAACTATTTTTACATGATTCATTTGAACATATTTTAATTCAAAAAATATTTTCGGAATGATTAATACATATCCGAAAAATATTTTACAAGCTTAATACTCTATAGTAATGTCATTTGTACTTGGATAAAAAACAAAGTTTTAATGTTTTTGGATTGTGTAATACCTAACTTTAAAATAATTTTGTTAAATATCCATTTGAAATGTCTGATACTTAGGTTTGAAAATCTTTTTAAAATGTTTTTTGATTGGGTAACACATACCACACCTAACTTTTATGATTCTTCTCGCTATAATTCAGCCAAATGAACGTAATATCTAGTATTACCTCGGAAATCCGTTCTAATGCATCGATTTTCATAAAATTTTGGGGTTAAGCTCTACTTGCACTTCACTTTAAAACCTACCCTACGTCGATGTGCGCTCATGATTCTTAGGGGTGAAAACTACCCCTTATTTCAAATCCTTAATAAAATTGTAATTGAGGTTTTTAATACGTCAATGAAATGTTTAGTGATGATCGTTTGATGCTTTGGGTCATTATTTATGTTTTATCACAATGTTTCAACCCTTAATAACCACCCCTATTATTATAACATTTTAAAAAAAAAATAGTTTACTGATATTTTCGTGTAATTCTGTATAGAATTAAATTCACATTTAATTCATATCTTTTGATCTTTTACAACGTATTTAATTTTCAATTAGCTTTTCAACCCTTGTAGCCACCTTTAAGGTTCTTACGCAAGATAAAGTTTTAATTTATTTAGGTTTAAAATAAAAATATTTAAATGTATTATACGTAATTTTTTTTTTATTTCTACAAACTGATGATTTGTGATATTTTATAACAACATAAATTGACAATTATAAATCATCTGTAGAACTACCATCACTATGGACCTCCTCTTCTTGGTCTGTTATGGGAGCACTATTTAGGCAGATTTCACCGGAGCATCCACCACAAATTAGTTTGCAAAATAGCCCAACTCTACAGCAGTCACACGCTATCCGTTGCAACAGTTCTTGTGCTCCCTGAATTTTCTGCGTTTTGATGGTTGCAAGGATCCCTCAATATTAATCCACCCCCCAATCAGTTAGTCTAATATTTTTGTTCCCCACCCTTACTTCAATCTGGTAATAACTCCTTTAATATGCTCATTCAAAGCATCGTCTGTAGGAACAAGGAATGACAATTTTATGGCATTAATTTTAGCTTTAGCCCCAATGAAGGATTCATATCGCATCTGCTGAAGTTACGTTTCAAAGTCTCCAATATTTTCCAGTTTATTTACCTGTATATCTTTAGCAGTTCCGTATAGCTCCCACCCTATCAGATTTCGTCCGTTCCCTTTCCTCAAAGCTCTTCGGCACTGCCGAAAGCTCCAGCTACCCTCATATCCGGAACATCAGCGATATGTCTGGACCCCCTCCCATCTTCCGCCCCCGTCTCAGAATCCTTCTAGACCCTCCATAACAACAATCCTAAACGCACTATCACCTCCACCTAACTCAACTTCTTTACGTTAAATATTACACATTACTACACTATATGTCACAACACCTTCTCTACACACATGTAAACTCATGTGCAAAAATCATTATCATGTAAAAAAAAAAAAAAAAAAAAAAAAAAAAAAAAAAAAAAAAAAAAAAAGTCAGCCCAGTCCCACATAAATAATAAACGTTGTCCCCCAGCATTAAAACCTGATCCGTCCCACCCACTATAACGTCCTGCCTTTCAGAAACCTCTCCTCAGATCCAGCCCGAACCAAAAAGCCCAGTTCCCACATTCCTACCCGCAGCCATTGTCGCGTGACAGACGCTGCATAACCTCGGGGGCCACCAAACCCCCTCCTTCTCTGACTGACTGACTGGAAGATTGCTTTAATATAAACGTATAACAAGATTCTTGTTTCAATACATTAAAGTGTAAGTATTATATATATATATATATATGAGTATTCCTGAGATGTTGGTACTGTTTGCCAAAGAAAGGCTTTGAATTGTAGATTCAATGGATTATTCTTGTATTTGTAAATTGTTTTATTTCTTTACTAATACACAAGAATACATATATATATATATATATATATATATATATATATATATATATATATATATATATATTAAATATGGTGATATGTTTTCTTGTAATATAGTTAATACATTAAAAATATTTCAAAAACAAGAATACTTTTAATGAATATATTTATTCAAAGCTTTTCGGCGATAAAATATAGTACCAGCATCTTCAGGAAAAAATTATCTAATAAAATATTTTTACAAAATTAAATCATATGTGCTACAAACGACCATATGTTTATAAGTATTGCATTTTATGTAATTTTCTCTATAACATCAATGACATTATAAATAGTTTGGTGCCTTGATCTCACTTGAATTTGTTCATCAATTAATTTGTCTTTAACTTTATGCTTATAAATTTCCAATGGTTCAAATATATTCATTTTTAATCCTTTATTTAATTCTTTTAATAATTTCATATTTTCTATTTCCGGAAACTCGTGTCCATTATTAATACAATGCGTAGCTAAATTTGATTTGTATATGTTTGGTTTGATATACGCGTTTAAATGTTCTTTGTATCTTTCTTTTAATTTCTTTTTTGTTTGTCCTACATATAATTTATTACAAGTTTGACATTTTATATTACATACTCCATTTCTTTCGTGCATATTATTTTGATTTTTGTTATTGTTTATTAAATTTTTAATACGGCAATACCAAGGTGAGTACTATCAGGGTGGTACATTACCTTACGGCAATACCCAGGTGGGTACTATCTGGGTGGTACATTACCTTCCGGCAATACACAGGTGGGTACTATCAGGGTGGTACATTACCTTACGGCAATACCCAGATGGGTACTATCAGGGTGGTACATTACCTTACGGCAATACCCACGTGGGTACTATCAGGGTGATACATTACCTTACGGCAATACCCACGTGGGTACTATCAGGGTGGTACATTACCTTACGGCAATACCCAGGTGGGTACTATCAGGGTGGTACATTACCTTACGGCAATACCCAGGTGGGTATTATCAGGGTGGTACATTACCTTACGGCAATGCCCAGGTGGGTATTATCATTGTGGTACATTACCTTACGGCAATACCCAGGTGGGTACTATCAGGGTGGTACATTACCTTACGGCAATACCCAGGTGGGTACTATCAGGGTGGTACATTACCTTACGGCAATACCCACGTGGGTACTATCAGGGTGGTACATTACCTTACGGCAATACCCACTTGGGTACTATCAGGGTGGTACATTACCTTACGGCAATACTCAGGTGGGTATTATCAGGGTGGTACATTACCTTACGGCAATACCCAGGTGGGTATTATCAGGGTGGTACATTACCTTACGGCAATACCCAGGTGGGTACTATCAGGGTGGTACATTACCTTACGGCAATACCCAGGTGGGTACTATCAGGGTGGTACATTACCTTACGGCAATACCCAGGTGGGTATTATCAGGGTGGTACATTACCTTACGGCAATACCCAGGTGGGTACTATCAGGGTGGTACATTACCTTACGGCAATACCCAGGTGGGTACTATCTGGGTGGTACATTACCTTACGGCAATACCCAGGTGGGTACTATCAGGGTGGTACATTACCTTACGGCAATACCCAGGTGGGTACTATCAGGGTGGTACATTACCTTACGGCAATACCCAGGTGGGTACTATCAGGGTGGTACATTACCTTACGGCAATACCCAGGTGGGTACTATCAGGGTGGTACATTACCTTACGGCAATACCCAGGTGGGTACTATCAGGGTGGTACATTACCTTACGGCAATACCAAGGTGGGTACTATCAGGGTGGTACATTACCTTACGGCAATACCAAGGTGGGTACTATCAGGGTGGTACATTACCTTACGGCAATACCCAGGTGGGTACTATCAGGGTGGTACATTACCTTACGGCAATACCCAGGTGGGTACTATCAGGGTGGTACATTACCTTACGGCAATACCAAGGTGGGTACTATCAGGGTGGTACATTACCTTACGGCAATACCCAGGTGGGTACTATCAGGGTGGTACATTACCTTACGGCAATACCCAGGTGGGTACTATCAGGGTGGTACATTACCTTACGGCAATACCCAGGTGGGTACTATCAGGGTGGTACATTACCTTACGGCAATACCCAGGTGGGTATTATCAGGGTGGTACATTACCTTACGGCAATACCCAGGTGGGTACTATCAGGGTGGTACATTACCTTACGGCAATACCCAGGTGGGTACTATCAGGGTGGTACATTACCTTACGGCAATACCCAGGTGGGTACTATCAGGGTGGTACATTACCTTACGGCAATACCCAGGTGGGTATTATCAGGGTGGTACATTACCTTACGGCAATACCCAGGTGGGTACTATCAGGGTGGTACATTACCTTACGGCAATACCCAGGTGGGTACTATCTGGGTGGTACATTACCTTACGGCAATACCCAGGTGGGTACTATCAGGGTGGTACATTACCTTACGGCAATACCCAGGTGGGTACTATCAGGGTGGTACATTACCTTACGGCAATACCCAGGTGGGTACTATCAGGGTGGTACATTACCTTACGGCAATACCAAGGTGGGTACTATCAGGGTGGTACATTACCTTACGGCAATACCCAGGTGGGTACTATCAGGGTGGTACATTACCTTACGGCAATACCCAGGTGGGTACTATCAGGGTGGTACATTACCTTACGGCAATACCCAGGTGGGTACTATCAGGGTGGTACATTACCTTACGGTTTTTATTTTATCTAAATTTTTTGATAAAATTATACAAACTAAAATTGTTTGGTAACTTTATTTTTAATCAACTTAAATTACGTTTAGACGAATGTTCAGTGTATTATCCCGCAGGACAATGTTAAAGCAGCTGGAAAGGAAAAGTTTTATTCCGTGCAGCAAGATAGATGGCGTAAGTGCGTGCGTAGACCAACTTCGTCATACCTCGCTGCAACAAACTGTAATTATAAACAAACGTGACAGGTAGGCCAAATAGTTCCGTAATACTGTGTAACAAGTCACTCACTTTAGTAATTCTATTAGTTACACATTATATTATTTGTTAAGAAAATAATAAAAAGTTTCATATTATAGTGCTATTAACTTTATCAATAAACAATGTCTTGTTCTGCATATGCTTGACCCTGTTACAAGATAGAATGGTTCGCGTATTTGTCCTACTCTCATACTGGAGCTGTAGAGGAGTGTAATAGTTACACCTCC
>JBAIZL010000005.1:128683053-128693053 GCA_036971475.1 Prosapia bicincta
AACCACAATGTGCCACAGCAAAGAGGGGCGGGGTACATCCTTGCAACCATACAATGTGCCGCAGAAATGCGTGGCGGGGTACATCCTTGCAACCACACAATGTGCCGCAGCAAAGCGTGGCGGGGTACATCCTTGCAACCGCAATGTGCCGCAGTAAAGAGTGGCGGGGTACATCCTTGCAACCACAATGTGCCGCAGCAAAGTGGCGGGGTACATCCTTGCAACCACAATGTGCCGCAGCAAAGCGTTGTGGGGTACATCCTTGCAACCACAATGTGCCGCAGCAAAGCGTGGCGGGGTACATCCTTGCAATCACAATGTGCCGCAGCAAAGCGTGGCGGGGTAGGTCCATGAAACCACAATGTGCCGAAGCAAAGAGTGCGGGGTACATCCATGCAACCACAATGTGTCGCAGCAAAACATTGCGGAGTACAACCGTGCAACCACAATGTGCCGCAGCAAAGTGTGGGGCGGTACATCCTTGCAACCACAATGTGCCGCAGCAAAGAGGGGCGGGGTACATCCTTGCAACCATACAATGTGCCGCAGAAAAGCGTGGCGGGGTACATCCTTGCAACCACACAATGTGCCGCAGCAAAGCGTGGCGGGGTACATCCTTGCAACCACAATGTGCCGCAGCAAAGCGTGGCGGGGTACATCCTTGCAATCACAATGTGCCGCAGTAAAGAGTGGCGGGGTACATCCTTGCAAACCACACAATGTGCCGCAGCAAAGCGTGGTGGAGTACATCCTTGCAACCACAATGTGCCGCAGCAAAGTGGCGGGGTACATCCTTGCAATCACAATGTGCCGCAGTAAAGAGTCGCGGGGTACATCCTTGCAACCACAATGTGCCGCAGCAAAGTGGCGGGGTACATCCTTGCAACCACAATGTGCCGCAGCAAAGCGTGGCGGGGTACATCCTTGCAACCACAATGTGCCGCAGCAAAGCGTGGCGGGGTACATCCTTGCAATCACAATGTGCCGCAGCAAAGCGTGGCGGGGTACATCCTTGCAACCACAATGTGCCGCAGCAAAGCGTGGAGGGGTACATCCTTGCAACCACAATGTGCCGCAGCAAAGCGTGGCGGGGTACATCCTTGCAACCACAATGTGCCGCAGCAAAGTGGCGGGGTACATCCTTGCAACCACAATGTGCCGCAGCAAAGCGTGGTGGAGCTGCAAGTACAGTACAGTTGTTCTTCCAGTTTCACGATGACCTTAACTGCAAATGGCCAGAAATTTACACGTCTAAAATTATACCTGTAACACGGGAAGTACAAAACAAACTTTCCCGTGTTACGTATAAAGCCCCCAATTAGGCGTGTTGTAGCAAACTCTTTGAAAATGTCTTGTTTATATTGGTCATGAAAATCCAAATTTATAACATCGCGTGAATGTATTACCTAACTGCGCCTACAGTTGCAAAGGAAAATAAAACCCGAGTATATATGGAGTGGTATTGGAGAGACGTAATGGGGGCTCTGGCGTCCAGGCGCCAAAGGTCAACGACAAAGGCCAACCCTCACCCCGCCTGCTGCTTTCATAACAATGACATTTCCTTTCATTTAAATTCAAAGGGTTTTGAACACAAGGGAGGCTTTTGGTTTTAGCGTCAATTCTCCATTATTACAGAGTTCAACTTTATTGGCATATTTAATTGTAAATGTCAAACGCGTTTTGAAAAACAAAGAAAACCTGCTCCAAAAATATAACAATATTAAAACTCATACCTTTGTTATCAGAATTTCATTACTAAGCGAGTTTAAAAAAAAAATCCAATTTTAAAATAATTTTGTTGTTTTTTAAATACTCTCGATAAATTCAGGTTAGACTTCAGGTTCGGGTAATAATTATTAATGATTATTTTTCTTGATAATTATTTCACTTTACCAAATATGTTTTTAAAATTTTTTCTGAAAAATATTTTCTAAGCAAGATGAAAGTAATTTTAAATGTAGCAAGCCATAATTAATGGTAAAAACTTACATTAGTAATCACCGTAGATGCATAACCTTATTTTATCAAGTAATATAAACAACAATTTGTTTAAAGTCAATTACTACTTAGCTAAACAGCGAAAATGTTTATTTTAGTTTCTTTTAATTAAATAATTACTATTAATATAAATAAAGTAACATAACCTCTGCAGTAAAACAGCTGTTCTACCTCATAACCTAAAGGCCTAACATAAAATCAGCTCTTTTATGGAATCATATTTTATCACTTATTTTAAGTCAAATGGAATGAAAACTACATTGCATGCCTTGCCCCTTTTGTGAAAGGGAATTTTTCCCATATAAATGTAAAATTAATTCATTAAACTTCATTAATTTACTAATATTTTTTTAAAAAACTGTATTAATATCAAGTGTCATCGCTACAAGTTTAAAAAAAATGTATTTGTACTTTAATGGATGAATAAAAAGTATTTTATTACCGATTGAAAATTTGAAAAAGATATGTATATATAAAAGTAAATGACTAAAAGTAAATGACTGGCGTGTTAACATTAGCTGAACTTAATTTGGTGTTTTATTAACATAATATTAGCAAAACATATATATAGTAGTCGGTCGAGAAAAGTGTGACAATAGAAGTTCTTGACTGAATTATATTTTTTTAAGTGCACTCGGATATACAACATTTTTGGTTTTTCTCTCTTGTGCGTACACAAATAAATCGGAATGTTTTGAGACGCCTGTGCAAGCCAAGTTGTTAATATGAGAAGCATTGATTTTTAAAATTTAGTCAATTTATTAAAACTTTGTTGAGTGTTGCTTACCAACTAAAATTTGGAATGAATTCAATGAAATGTCTTAGGATAAGATAAGATAGAAAATCATATTTTATACTATTTTCGTACTTGAAAAATATATGTTGAAAAAATTGTCATGTTCTCAGGAAGTTGTTTTGCTAAAAACCTAGCGCCGTTTTATAGGTTGATATTTTTCTGATAAATGTAATTGGTTTAGGGGCGTCACGTGCCTCCTGTGCCCCCTAGCTACCCCCTTGAGACTTACTATGCCAGAAACCTTCCCAGGAGTGTGCTCAACAATTTCAAAATATCATGGCGAAGCTCTAGTAACGCATATATTTATACAAACATTTATTTTTATATATGTTGATAAAGATAGCGCCGTTTTATAAGTCAATATTTTTCTGCTAAAATTAATTGGTTTTGTGGGGTCACGTGCCCCCTGTGCCCCCCCCCCGCATGTACGCCCTTGAGACATACTATGCCAGAAATTTTCCCAGGAATGGACTCAACAGGGAATGTACTTAAAGTTTCAGGGAATCGGATCAGTGGTTTAGCAACACATAGATCTCTTACATACATACAAACATTCATTTATATATATATATATATATATATATATTTATACATATATTTATATATGTGTGTGTGTGTGTGTGTGTGTGTGTGTGTGTGTGTGTGTGTGTGTGTGTGTGTGTGTGTGTGTGTGTGTGTGTGTGTGTGTGTGTGTGTGTGTGTGTGTGTGTGTGTGTGTGTGTGTGTGTGTGTGTGTGTGTGTGTGTGTGTGTGTAAGATATTGTAAAGGCATATTTGTGTTTTTTTCTTTAATCTGGCAAGTTATTCGCTTACATTGTAGAGGTAAATCAGTCTAGCAACAATTAATATATTGTTATCAAGATCATTAAATGGACACACAACAGTGTCACCTTCACCTTTGCACGACACTTGGAAAATGTTAATTCCTAGCGCTGGATTTGTACATATCTTATTACAGGCCACAGATATGCAACTGTAGATAGCCGACACGCGATCTAGGCCCAACACCTGCCCTGTCCGACTATCTGCAACTTGCAGGCGCACTGTAGATTGTTCTCCATAGGTCACAGATAAACACGCTTAGGGCAGTTTCGTGGCAGGTATTTCGGGGGCTAATTGCGCGTTCCACTTAGATAACGTGAATGTTTTTAATTAAGGTCTTTCAAACCAGTCGTTTTAGGTTGTGTTAGCTGTGTATGATTTTAGAACTAATTCCTTTGACATTCAACAATTATTCCTTTATACACACACAAACATATATATATATATATATATATATATATATATATATATATATATTAAATATTGTGATATGTTTTCTTGTAATATAGTTAATAAATTAAAAATATTTCAAAAACAAGAATACTTTTAATGAATATATTTATTCCTAAAAGAATAAATATATTCATTAAAAGTATTCTTGTTTTTGAAATATTTTTAATTTATTATATATATATATATATATATATATATATATATATATATATATATAGCAATATGTATTCTTGTGAATTAATAAAGAACTAAGTCAAAATACAAATACAAGAGTTATAATTGAATTTACTATTCAAATTGTATTGTATTTGAATTTTGACTTAGTTCTTTATATATATACGCTCGCACACACGCATACCCCCACACACACTCCCACTCTCGTAAAACATAATTTCCAATCTTTGTTCCATTACTACTAAAAGAAACAAAATACTCTCTTACTCTTACTCACACCTAAACTCTTAAAAGTATGGATATGAATTTTGTCCCCTTCGTGAAACCATTGATCAAACAACGAATACACAGATATTCACTTGCAATGTCCTCTCCAGGCCCACACATAATCGTTTCGATGGGTCAGCACAACATAATGAGAGAAAAGGCACAGTAAGAGACCGAAGGAAGAATTAAAATAAAAATCTTACACCCTCTCCCCGTCCCAAGGACAGGCTCGCCTTATACAAAATGGATCTGTCTGTAAGGACAAGCATTGGCCCTTTGCCCACAGTTGAAGAGATTTTGTATGTGAGATCTTATTCTAAAGTAATCCAAAAATATCATCGCTTTTAAATTACTTCAGTTTTAGTTCTGGACAGTCAGTTATGTGAAATTGAATTGACACAAATGTATTAAGAATATTCAAAATTTTTATTTTTTTGTTGAAACGTGGTGTATCGAAACGTAATTATCGAAACATAGTGTAACAAAAGGTAAGGTATCAAAACGCAGAGAATCAAAACTTATTGTATCGAAACGTAGTGTATCAAAACGTATTGTATCGAAACGTAGTGTATCGAAACGTAGTGTATCGTAACGTAGTGTATCGAAAGGTAGTGTATCGAAATGTGGTGTATCGAAAGGTAGCGTATCAGGACATATTGTATCGAAACGTGGTGTATCGAAAGGTAGCGTATCAGGACGTATTGTATCGAAACGTAGTGTATCGAAACGTGGTGTATCGAAAGGTAGCGTATCAGGACGTATTGTATCGGATCGTAGTGTATCGAAACGTAGTGTATCGAAACGTAGTGTATCGAAAGGTAGTGTATCAAAACGTAATGTATCGAAAGGTAGCGTATCAGGACGTAATGTTTTGAAACGTAGTGTATCGAAACGAGGTGTATCGAAACGAGGTGTATCGAAAGGTAGCGTATCAGGACGTAATGTATCGAAACGTAGTGTATCGAAACATAGTGTATCGAAACGTGGTGTATTGAAAGTAGCGTTTCAGGACGTATTGTATCGAAACGTAGTGTATCGAAACTTAGTGTATCGAAACGTAGTGTATCGAAACGTGGTGTATCGAAAGGTAGCGTATCAGGACATATTGTATCGAAACGTGGTGTATCGAAAGGTAGCGTATCAGGACGTATTGTATCGAAACGTAGTGTATCGAAACGTGGTGTATCGAAAGGTAGCGTATTAGGACATATTGTATCGAAACGTAGTGTATTGAAATGTAATGTATCGAAGCAGTGCATCAAAAAATAGAGTATCGAAACGTAGTGTATCTAAACGTGCTGTATCGATACTTGATATTACAAAACGTATAGTATCAAAACGTATTGTAGCGGAACGTGGTGTATTGAAACATAGTGTATCGAAACGTAGTATATAGAAATGTATTGTATCGAAACGTAGTGTATCAAAACGTGGAGAATAAAAAGTGATTGTATCGAAACTTAGTGTATCGGAAAGTAATGTACCGAAATGTAGAGCATCGAAACGTATTCTATCAAAAATTAGTGTATCGAAACGTAGTGTATCGGAACTTAGAGTATAGAATCATAGTGTTTCGAAACGTAGCGTATCGAAATCTATTGTATCGAAACTTATTGCATCTAACAGTAGAGTATCTAAACGTACTGTATCGAAGCGTAGAGTATCAAAACGTATTGTAGCGAAACGTAGTGTATCGAAATGTATTGTATCGAAGCAGTGCATCAAAAAGTAGAGTATAAAAACGGATTGTATCCAAACGTGGTATATCGAAACGTAAAACACCTATAAGTAGTGTATCGAAACAGTGCATCAAAAAGTAAAGTATCGAAACGAAGTGAATCTAAACGTACTGTATATACATACTGTATAACATACAAAACGTATTGTATCGAAACGTAGTCTATCAAAACATAGAGTATGACAACGTATTGTATCGAAAAGTAGTATATTGAAACGTATTGTATCAAAACGAAGTGTATCAAAACGTGGTATATCAAAACGTGTAGCATAAAAACGGATTGTATCGAAACTTAGTGTATCGGAACGTAATGTATCGAAATGTAGAGCATCGAAATGTATTGTATAAAAAATTAGTGCATCAAAACGTTGCGTATCTAATCGTAGTGTATCGAAACGTAGCGTATGGAAAAGTATAGATCGAAATTTATTGTATCAAAACGTAATGTATCGTAACGTATGGTTAAAATTTTATTTTGTTTAAAAATTATAACATACGCCCTAATCCGGAATGGAATGTAATTGAATTACATGGTGTTACCATATAATAAAAATAAATGCCGAAGTTTGAAAACAAGTAGTTAGGTCAGATGTTTGATATTCCCATCAGGGTTTCCTTTGGGTGGAGTGCCTGAGGGCGTAGCCAGGAGAAGCGTGTTTCCATTAGATAAATACGTTACCTTGATATTTGGGTCGAAGGAATGGTACACGCGATTATATTCAGCAAATACTTCCTGAATGAAACTCGAGACCAATAATTCGTTCACCTCCAATACACAGTTGTTGTTAAAAGCTGGACTTTTGTTTGAAGTAAACAATAACTATCACTTTAGAATTAATTTTATTCCTGAAGAAAATTATTTTACTTTTTAACAATTTTTTTATTTACTTTTTATTAAATAATTACAATTATTATAAATAAATATCACAGCCTATGCGTTAATATAGCTGTTCTACCACATAAATTATAGCACAAAATCAGCTGTTCTATATGTTACCACTTATTTAAAACCAAATGGGACGAAACAACTATATTGCATACCTTGCCCCTTTTATGGAATGTTTTTCTCCCATATAATACTAAAATTAATTAATTAAATTTAATTAGCGAATTTATATTTGAAAGAACTGTATCAATGTAAAGTTTCATCGACTACAAGTTTTAAAAAAATTATTGGAACTTAAGTGGATGAATGAAAGTATTTTATAAACGTTTAAAAATTTGAACAAGGCGTATATAGGGGAGAGTGTGAACTAACAGAAATAATTGAAAAGAGAAAACCTTTTGCTTATAAATAGAATAAATAGGGTTTATAGTAAAACTTTGAGGGAATTTCACTTACTCAACACTATCAGAAGTTTTGTTACAAGTGTATTTATGTTCTTTATTTAGCCTAGTATTTCCTATTTGCTTATTCATAATACAGCGCTCTATATTCTGTACTGCATGGCTTTGTCTGGATGAAGGAAACAGGACAATGAATGAGGGAATATTACAAGACGATTCAATTCAATTACAAAGCAGACTTACTGTTGGCTTACGTAACTCATTCTGTCTATTTGTCCTTTATGTGAATTAATCTGAATTGAATTATTATTTAAACAGTTAGGCGCCAGAATAGTTATATCTATATAAAGGTTAACAAACACTGTTTGTATGTTTGAATGCATAAATGTATGTTGAACATCAGAGCAATTGATTTGCATGACTGTGTTGACAGTTTTAGCCAGATGATTTGCATCTGTTCATTTGTTATTTATGCAAATGTTTATTTTCAAATTAATCTGCCATGCAGAAATATTTAACCCTTTAGGCGCCACTAGACTATTTTTTAAAATTTTTATGTAAATATTTTGACACTTGTAGATTAAATATCTCTGTAAAAATAAAGCATCCACAACTAAAAACATGTAATATAAACAAAAAATGTTTAAAGTCAAATTATACTTAGGTCAATAAAAAGAAATTTGATTTTACTTACTTTTTATTAAATAATTACAATTATTATAAATATCGTAACATAACCTATGCGTTAAAACACCTGTTCTATCACTCAACCTAAAAGGATTAAAAATGAATATATTTGAAACATTGGAAATTTATAAGCATAAAGTTAAAGACAAATTAATTGATGAACAAATTCAAGTGAGATCAAGGCACCAAACTATTTATAAAGTCATTGATGTTATAGAAAAATTTACATAAAGTGCAATACTTATAAACATATGATTCTTTGTAGTACATATGATTTAATTTTGTAAAAATATTTTATAAGATAATTTATTTCCTGAAGATGCTGGTACTATTTTATCGGCGAAAAGCTTTTAATAAATATATTCATTAAAGTATTCTTGTTTTTGAAATATTTTTAATTTATTATATATATATATATATATATATATATATATATATATATATATATATATATATATGCATGCATCTCATATTTTATAATAAATGGTACATTTTTAAACATCAGGTTAGTAGTTTAAATGTCTACAAAACCCAAAAATTAAATAATTTTAAACTAAAGGATATATACATTGTTAGACTTAGACATTGTTATAATTTTAAATATAATACAATTCAATTTATTACAAAGTTCTATAACGAAAACATCGGACATAGTCACTAAATCAAATACAGTTTTACGTTTTGAAATTTATCTTCTTTCGTAGAACCATAACTTCTTTGTGACGAAGTCTCTGGTTAGAAAACAAGTCCACGAGAGATTCATGGTCCCCTTAACCCTGGCTATATACATCCCGCCGTACCCCAGGGAACATTGTTACCGATAATTTATCAAGATAGCTCATAAATATCCTTAACAAAGTATCCTAATTTTTTAAACTTTAAAACTGTTATCATTTTCTCTAATTTTGATTGGTTAAATACCAGTAGTGTTTTTTGTATTTGGTATCAAGGACGTCTAAACGTACCCATTTATATCAATAATTACTTACATGAGAAAATGTCAGTAATATGTTTTATCGTTTAGAAACACTAGGTTTTTGAAAAATATGTTTTTATTGATTCTATTGTTCATAACACGAATAGACACGGATTGTAAACAGACATGTCTATAATTAATTTTCTGTCTCTATATATTTACTAGTTAATTTAATCTGTCTACTATATGCAATACGTATATTTCTCTCTCTCTCTCTCTCTCTCTCTCTCTCTCTAACTCTCTCTCTCCCTTTCTCTCTCTCTCTCTCTCTCATATATGTACATGTATGTGTGTGTGTGTTGCTAAATTGAGGTTATGTTTCACAAAATTCGTAAAATATTTGTGTTTTTCTCCACTTGCGTCACCTATTTCTTGTCTAGAAACAAATGTTTGAGTAATATAAATGAAATGAATAAAATCGAAGTTGAATAACATTGTATCAATTAGTCAACTATTGTTATTAATTTTTTTTACGTTTGTATTTCATAACTCATTTGCGGAATATTTCCGATGTTGTTAAAAACAATTATTGTTAATTGTAAAAGCAGCATTAAGTATCAGAGGAAAATCTTTATCCGTTGTTTAACATATTGACAATGTTTCACACAACTAATTATCATAAAGGCGAAATGTTTATGGGTAATGTAACTCACCATCATACACGCTTTCCTGTAAATTATTAATGGATTGTTCAAAGGCTTCATTTTAAAATCTGTTATTTCGGCAAAGTAAACATTTTTGTCGGTTGGCAGCGTTAATTGTTTCCGAGGTGTGGACAAAGGGGTGAGAAAGTAACATCGCA
>JBAIZL010000005.1:128703053-128715553 GCA_036971475.1 Prosapia bicincta
GATAATTATTTTCCTGAAGATGGTGGTACTATTTTATCGGCGAAAAGCTTTGAATAAATATATTCATTAAAAGTATTCTTGTTTTTGAAATATTTTTAATTTATTAACTATATTACAAGAAAACATATCACCATATTTAATATATATATACATCATCAAAAAAATGTATTAATTTAAGGGTGGGAAAGTTTTTGTCAACTCATTATGCTTTATATCTACATGAGACTATTTCTAGATATTAACAAATGCAGAGGTTCTAATAAATGTCAACAATGCTGTATTGACAGAGAGTTTCAAGCTATTTTAATTTTCTTTTACTTTTAAACGAAATGTATTTTGTTAAAACAATATTTAAGAATGAAAAGTTATATGAATATGTTTGTGTGTGTGTGTGTGTGTGTGTGTGTGTGTGTGTGTGTGTGTGTGTGTGTGTGTGTGTGTATGTTTTGGAACAATAAAAATTTTTAAATGTGAATTCGTATTTGAGTGTGCGTGTCCTTGCGTGCGTGCTAAAGGCCAGGTGGTTTTATCCGAGGCCAAGAGACCTATCGTGTAATAAACATTTTACCAATTAAAACTTATATTAAAGAAAATGTTGAATATATTTTGTTTTACGAGGGCAAATTAAAAAATTCGCGTCATATGTTTTCAGTTACTTTAAATGAAACTAGGGACTGAATTTTGTAAACACATTACAGTTATATTTACACTAGCTTGCCCGTCACTTGTTGCAATAGAGGAATGTTAAAAAAACACGTTATGATAAACAATCATTTGTTGATTCCATCTTCACGTGAGTTATCACTAACACTAGTTATCACTAACACTAGTTACCACTAACACTAGTTATCACTAACACTAGTTATCACTAACACTAGTTATCACTAACACTAGTTATCACTAACACTAGTTACCACTAACACTAGTTATCACTAACACTAGTTATCACTAACACTAGTTATCATTAACACTAGTTACCACTAACACTAGTTATCACTAACACTAGTTACCACTAACATTTTTAAATGTTTATAAACTTACCTATAGTAGCACTTACTTATATTTGTTGAGGACGGCCGTTTCGGGAGATGTGTCCCTTTGTCAACTCCAACCGTAACTGATCTCAAGGTTTACGCAGGTTAGGGTGGGGGTGGAATATTTTACACATTAACGAAATCATCCACCTCACAAGATAACACATCTCAAAATTACTTAACCTAAAATAACACATTCTACAACCAGAAAGATGGCCTACCTATGGGCTCCCCCATAGCTAGTATCTTAGCAAAAATATTCATACACCATATTGAACAAAACCACATTTTACACAACAACAAATACTCAGATAACATAATTTACTGATACAGATACGTCGACGACATCATAACATTATATAAAGGCAACACAGGCAGAGCACACATATTTCAAAAACACCCAAATTCCATACACACAAAACTAACATACATCATCGAAACAGAACAACAAAACTCCCTCAACTTCTTAGACCTCACAATTAAACGAACAGACAAACAAACACATAAATTCAACATATACCGAAAACCCACTAGTACCAATACGACCATACACAGCTCTTCAAACCACCCACACCAACATAAACTAGCTGCTTACAACACCATGATATATCGCCAGCTTAAAACACAGTTAGACAAAGAATAACACTACCAGGAGTTAAACACCATAAAATATATAGCACAAACAAACGGATACAACCCAACAATGATTGAAAAATTATACAACCGCCTAAAAAATAAACCTAATAACCCAAATACAAACACACAAAATGACAATCCCATAAAATACTTATCAATACCATACAGATCATCCAAAACCCACAATATAACCAACACACTACGAAAATACAACTACAAAATAGCTTACTCCAAACACAACACTCTTAAACAATTTAAACCCAACAACAAAATCGACGACATTTACAACACCACTAGAGTTTACAAACTAACTTGCAGTTCATGCCCCAGTTTTTACATAGGTCAAACAGGGAGGTCCTTCTAACGCGTTACCAAGAACATATAAAAGCACTAAAAAACAATAACTACCAATCAAACTTCACCGATCATCTCAACTCCAAAATACATGACTACATAGACATAACATCTAACCTACAAATTCTTCATAAACAACACAGAAATAACCAACGCTACGCAACCGAACAATACGAAATATACAGACACTTCAAACTACACCCTACACATATAATCAATACACAATTACATTACAACTCGCACGCACTTTTTGACATAACTCCTAACACACACAAAATACATCCACGCCGCCAAAATATCCCACCCCCACCCTAACCTACGTAAACCTTGAGATCAGTTACGGTCTGAGTTGACAAAGGGACACATCTCCCGAAACGGCCGTCCTCAACAAGCAAAGTAAGTGCTACTATAGGCAAGTTAAAACATTTAAAAGTGTTTAGTAAAAACAATCAATTTAAATTACACCATTTCTATGAATTGGGGAAATATACTATAAACGACTATTGTCGTTTTTATTGTATATTTTTATTATAGTCACTTTGTATAGTTACATCTCGCACTATGATTCTTAAGCACTTCTAAATATAGCGAAGACCTGTCTTCATGGATTTTATCGTGTATTTAGGGTTACTGAAAAACCACTATAGCCACTGCCTATTATATATGAAATCATTCGTCAGCATAGATTATTAAATCGCAATAAGTATTTCTAGAATCTTAGCATAAACCAATAAACTGCGAGAGGCGAGATCCATGGTCCTCAAAGCTTTCAATTTGGCAAAAATATTTGCCTTCCGTCTTGCATTCGATGTTTTTCCAGACAACTGAGACTTTGACAAAAATAAAATATTTTGCCACAATATTTGTTATATACTCAATGACACACGAACACAAAAACGAATATTGATCAACACAAACACAAATACACACAAAAACAAATGAATAATCGCTAGTAATCATTCCTGAGGTTTGCGAAAGTAAGCAATATCAGAAAGGGGTTTAAATCACAGATATGTATTTATTATCTTTCCCACATAAACGATTTTAGCAAAAACAATTAAATCGGGCGACATAGAAAATCATCAGGAATATGAAAATAATTTGAAAACTCCCGCTCATGCCCAAAAATTTTAACATTTTAAAAAAGAGAAATGCCCCCTCTACGGCCCTTGAAAACGTTACTAATTTATTGCTTGGGCTTTACTTTTTGACATAATAAACTCTCAATATTCCTCTAAATGTAATTAAATCTGCTGTTGACAAAATTACAAACAAACAAAATCCACTTTAACAAACCAGTATTAGCACAACGACACCAAGTTTCACCCGGAATACAAACCTTATAATAAAACTTATTTTTTTGCGATAATAGGTCGCAAGATTATTCAAAAGGACGAACCAACAAACACTTACAGACCCTATTTTACGCGCTGAACACAAAATATTGTGTTGCACATTTAGGCTACACACATTTACTTTGGCCTAAAAACGGGAGAACTTACCGCGTAAAGCACCGTTGCAATGAAGTGTTAAAGTTTTTTTTCAAAATTTGTATTTTTTTTTTATTCACCAGCAAGTTTCATTACATTTCCAGGCTTATGCGAGTTGCTACGTCCGAAATATAAAGATAAAACTTTGAATGTAACGTTTTAGATGTGCCGTTAAGGAGAAGAGGATTAGTATTTTCCAAAATTATTAATTTTTGGGGCGTGAACAAAAGCTTTACCAACTTATTTCGTATTTCTGATGATTTTCTGCATTACCTACTATAAATTTGTTTGCTAAAATAGATCGCTTGGAAACGGGAAATAAATACCGTGTCTTGTAACAGTAACTTGTTACATTATTTCTAAACGCTTAATATTTTTGGTACACTCAATGTCACACAAATGCAAAAACATATATTGATCAATAAAAACACAAATAGACACAAAAACAAATACATAATCGTTCACCAAATCTTACCTACTATTTTAATACAAAACGGCAGGATTTTGTTATGGCAACGGTAAAACCATTTGCCACTTATCGGCCACTGCTTGTGTCTATGTGTGTATCATGGCGTTGGCCACAGAACTTCATTCTTACGCGAAGTAGTCCTTATTATGGCAATGTAGGAATACATTATGGCTTTATTTTCGCAATACATTAAAAGCGTTATACTTTATACAGCCTATGACATTCCACGTGTATTAAAGAATCTTCCTTTAAAATTTCAAAACAATCGGTCAAGCAGTTTTTGAGATTTTTACTGACAAACAAAGGCTGTCTCTATATATAATGGAAAGGTAATACATTAAACAGGTCAACGAGTTCCTCTCTCACAGTCAAAGAGTTTTTGTTATAATAAGGCGCGTAGAATTAAGTCTTGCATATTTATACTTTCCTTCGATAATGACTTAATTAACTGCCGAAACTGGATAGAAAAGTTATTTTCATTGTTTTTTTTCATATAGTATTAATATAATATATACTAAAATATATAAATAGTAAAATTGTTTAAACATATAGCATTCAATATAAACATACAAACATTAAATGCAACATATTATAAACAGAAATTACACTTTCATGAAGTTTATAGTTACGAGGTTACAAACTGCAAGTTAATTAAATTTGACTACGCTTTCGGCGAAATGAAGTGTCACATGTTTACGCTACAGATCATTGCAATAGGATGGGTGTTGGATGTACTGATTGACAGTTGCTGAAATGCGCATTGAAATGGACGTTACAGGGAAATTCTAGCTACAGCTTGCTTCGTTATAGTGGCTGATTCGTTAACAAAATTAAATTTCTGTTTCTTTCTTGTTATCGAAATGATTCATTAAAATCTCTGATTGCAGTTTAATAAAAAATGCTGAACGCAAAATGGTTTATAAGAGCATTAAAAAATGTTTAAATACTTTTATAAATAGCATTACTATAATATATATTTAAGAATATTTTTCTGCCTTTCTTAGTAACACAATTTTGGCTTTGCTGGCACGTTTCGAAATGACTCAATTTTTTAAAATTAAATAGTACGTTTTATTATTTAAATAGTATTGAAAGTACTATTAAAGTTTTGAAAAGGGAGTCATTCCGAAACGCGTCAACAAAGGATAATATTTATATTAAATAAAAACAACCTCTTACCACAAATTCAACTATTTTTATTTTAACCTAATGTACATTTCGATTACAAAGTAATCATCTTCAGAGGTGTTTTACAAATGACTCCGTACATTTCGATTACAAAGTAATCATCTTCAGAGGTATTTTACAAATGACTGTTAAAGGATAATATTTTAATGTCAGGAAAAGCAGAAAAATGTACTTGATTATACAAATATTCCCAACAGAAGTGAAGATGAGCATATCAAGAATTTCAACGTTGCTTTTTAAGTTTGTATTCCCAATTTGAATTGAAATTTTACTTAAATTAGAATTTTTAAATTTGATCTGTTTAAGTACTTAAAAATCTTACATGAATATAAAATAAGTATCCCTGTCTGAAATTACTATAAGACCCAGATGTACGGATGCAAAATTTGCGGCATGGCGCACTATAATATTATAATTTCAAATAACAAAGGAAATGTGCATATTGCTTATTAACTTTGCATTGTTTCAGTAAGTGGAGACACATAGATGGTGGGTAGAGTGTGACTTCAGATATACCGAGGACAACAACCAAGTGGATTCATATACTTGGTTTTCTGGCCGGGTCTAGGTCTATAAAACACAACCCTCCCATTGTGGCAACCACCCCCTCTCGCCAGCCACCACCGTCTCACATGATATGCGGTTATAGTATATCTACCCCAAAAAAATGAATCAATAATGAATGGCTATGTGGCATATTATTTAGGTCTCTTCTTGTATAATCGGAGGACAGTGAAAGTATATGTCGTGTGAAGAACCTGACAACAAAGAAACCCTGACAGAAAAACTGTGGGAAAATTGTATTTAAAACATCAATAATAAGTTTGTGTGTGTCTGTGAGTGCGTTTGCGTGTGTGCGTGTGTGTGTGTGTGTATGTGTGTGTGTGTGTGTGTGTGCACGTGTAGTTAGTACCTCTCTCTCTCTCTCTCTCTCTCTCTCTCTCTCTCTCTCTCTCTCTCTCTCTCTCTCTCTCTCTCTCATATATATGTACATGTGTGTGTGTGTGTGTGTGTGCACGTGTAGTTAGTACCTCTCTCTCTCTCTCTCTCTCTCTCTCTCTCTCTCTCTCTCTCTCTCTCTCTCTCTCTCTCTCTCTCTCTCTCATATATATGTACATGTGTATGCGTGTGTGCGTATGCGTGTTTTTGTGTATGTGTGTGTGTGTGTGTGTGTATGCGTGTTTTGTGTATGTGTGTGTGTGTGTGTGTGTGTGTGTGTGTGTGTGTATGCGTGTTTTGTGTATGTGTGTGTGTGTGTGTGTGTGTGTGTGTGTGTGTGTGCACGTGTAGTTAGTACCTCTCTCTCTCTCTCTCTCTCTCTCTCTCTCTCTCTCTCTCTCTCTCTCTCTCTCTCTCTCTCTCTCTCTCTCTCTCTCTCTCTCTCTCTCTCTCTCTCTCTCTCTCTCTCTCTCTCTCATATATATGTACATGTGTATGTGTGTGTGTGTGTGTAAAAGAGAGTGAGAGACAAACTTTCATAAATCAAATAAGTAACATTAGATAAAGCGTGAGTTTATAGTAATAATACTTACTTACACCGTAATATCCCAAGATGAAAATTTGCATTGTTTTTAAAATAAAAGATTGTTCCCGCAAAATAATTTGTAAAAAACCCAAAATTTGTAAATGCCGACGTAATATCCTAAGACAATAAGGTTATTAAATTTTAAAGAATTCAATTCAGCGATTAAACTGTGAAGCATTTACTGTTACTATAAACCTGCCTTTACAAAATTATAGAAGACTCTTTCTGCAGACTTGTAAGCTACGGTGGAACAAGGTCGCTTTAAGTGCTCGGCTGAGTCGCAAGCGCAGAACAATGGCAGTAAAGGGTGACCTTAACTCCGCAGCTGGCTCGGAAGAGCTCTATAATTCCCCTTCTTTAGGGAAGGCTTTTTAAAACAACATTTGCATAAAGCTAGATTTAATGTTACATTCATCCAATAATTACAATAACTTCTATAAGTAGTGTATTTAAACTGTAACAAGCTAGAATTTTGCCAATAATTAAGCATGTTGCATAAAAATTTGTTTTGTTTTAGGTAACGTAAAATCGGATGAATTTTTTTTTAATTTTGTTTCTGAAAAGTCATTAAACAGTGTTTGGGTAGAGATGCTGCAATAATACCGGCTACCAATCAATGCTCTCTATTTAGAATTTGCAAAAATTTACCAGTATTTATCTAACCAAACGTCCAATGAAATAATTTGAAAAAGATGTAAACCTTTTTTTAATTTAAACTTATATTGTTCAAAGTTTTAAAGTGTAGTTTTTTAAAATATTGTAAATTAAATCTCTTTTTTTTGAAAATTTAAACGTGAACTTTAATGTAACCTATCTAGCTTAGAACGATTTGGATAGACCGCTAGACTCCCAAAGTCAAATCATTAGATTAATTACGGTAATAAAATTGGTAATGTAAACAATTTACCCGGTAAAGTCTTTGTTTACAGTAAAAATAATAATTTGCATATGAATAAAGGTTTTGGTTAAATTAACTAAACACCACACAAATGACCAGGTGCTTACAAAATTAAAACGTTATTGATTTCATCTAAAACGCTCTTAAATTCCTTCGGGAAAACCTAACAGCCTACACATGTACTTTTAAAACCATTTAACGTACATTTTTTCAATTACCTATATGATTAGCACAAAATGGTTTGGTTTATCTTTACAACGAGAAAATAGGCTTTCCTTGATTGTTATATAAAATTCTTTTTCCAGAATTTTGATTGAAATTGATTATAGTACAAAAACTCATTTTCTCTTATTAGAAAATTTATTCTTATCTGAGAAATGTTTTTAGAAAGGGGTGTTTTTAATTTGGGAAATTCAGACAATGTTTCTGTAGCGTATAGTTACGTAGGGCCTTCTGCTTTCGCGTGCCATATACGATTTCACAAAAGGTCCCGGAGACAATCCGAGTGGCCGACACCTTTTAGCCCCGGCTAGAGTAGGTCCCCTTGAATTAGGTATCCCTGTACACGTTATGCCATACTTTTCCCCTATTTCCAATAGTAGGAGATTATGTTTCCCTTAGCCTCCCTTGAATCCGCCTGCACTTTATCCTTTTTCTTGCAGGAAACTCGTTGACAACTCGATGGATAATACTCCTAGCACACGACTTTACATCAGGTTACTTCACAATATCCACTCTATTCAAGACGAGATTTACTCACAACCCTTCCTATACTCATACACGGTAATAGGCAATATGAAAGAAAATCAGTGGCGATGACATTTCATCAAGTAACTTTTTCTTCAATTTCATTTAGAAACTTTTAAATGAAAAGTTTTTGAAAAGAAAAATTTTCATTTGGTTACTTTTTATTAAATAATTACAATTAATATAAACAAAGTAACATAACCTATGCGTTAAAACAGCCGTTATACATAATCTACAACATAAAATCAGCTGTTTTATGAAATCATATGTTATCACATTTTTAACACAAAGTGTGACGAAATAACCATATTGCATACCTTTCCCCCTATTGTGAAGAATTATTCTCGCATATAAAACTAAAATTAATTAATTAAATTTAATTAATGAACTAATATTTGAAAAAACTTTATTAACACCAAGTGTAATCAACTAAAAGTTTAAAAAAAATGTATTTGAACTGGAGTGAATGAATAAAACTATTTTGTCAACGATTGAAAATTTGTACAATATATATAAATGTGTGTAGGGAGAGTGTGAACTAATAGAAGGAATTGAAAAATATTAATAAGGTAAATATTCATTGTTAGTTTCGACTAAGTATTTTTTTTAAATTTTTTATTTCAGAAAAAGAAAATTTACTTTTAAAATACTACTTTATGTGGTGTGAAACGTAGCCTACATTCTGGATACTACTTTATGTGGTGTGAAACGTAGCCTACATTCTGGATACTACTTTATGTGGTGTGAAACGTAGCCTACATTCTGGATACTACTTTATGTGGTGTGAAACGTAGCCTACATTCTGGATACTACTTTATGTGGTGTGAAACGTAGCCTACATTCTGTATTGCAATTCTTATCTTTGTGATATTGTTATTTACAGTAGAGTATCGATAGTTCGAGGTAGATGGGATCGAGACCCTTCAGGTTACAGAAAACTCGAATTACACGGAAATACGTCCCTGTACATTAGAAAAAACTGGAGTTCTAATGAAGCCTAATACTAAAATTAAGAATGCACAAAATACGTTAATATAACTGTATTGATTACATAACTTACATAAACTAATGTTACTTTAGAATACATTTTTAATCACGGTTGGTACATTTTTCGAAAATGTTATAAAGTGTATTCTGCATTTGCTTATCAGATCATATTCAAGCTGCGGTGTCGCGTAGACGTCTTAGCAGAAGCACATCTGTTGGCTTGGTGTCCCTTAGACACCTTAGCAGAAGCACGCCTGTATGCGTGGTGTCTGTTGTTTAATATAGCGCATTGCAGTTTCCAAGGCGGCCTTTACTTCACCGTGACTTATTCTCCCATCTCGTCACCACTGTCTTCAGTAGTTTTTCGTGCCACTCCAATAAACGTAATATCTGTTATTTCTAATTGTTAGCATCGAAATTTTCACAACCTGGAAGTTTATGATAAGAAACGTCAAATTTGCCGCTTCTTTAGATCAATAACGCAGTCAACAGTTTCATTATGACTCAGAATTTTATTCCATGACTTACTTGATGTTTCTTCTTTTACTTTGTTCCATGATTCGGCTTCCACTACACAACTCCCTTAGTTGTATTTTTTCTTAGAAAGCCTACAATGCTTTCTTCTCCTTCAGTCGCTTCCAAGAGAGATTGAATAAAGTAATGTGTGTATTTTTTTCATATATTCCAGAACGCACTGATCCACTGATCCACTGATCCTCTAGATTAGGCTCTTAATTTGTGGGAAGATATAAAGCACGGATATCGCCATAACACAGTTGATCTTCATCGGGTTGCGACGGTGCTTTGACAATCTTCTGATGCAAACTCTTTGCTTTTAAAAACCTTTCAGTCTCGGCCACAAACTCATTAAAAATGCCACTCTTTGAATAGTTCTCTACCCGTCGATCACAATTTTAGTTCTATGAATCTGCCAATGCAGACGTGGAAATGTTTTTAAACGCAGGCGACTTAGCTGATTAATCCCGCGGCTTAGCTGACTAGAATTTAAGCTCGGAAAACCGGGACTCGGAATATCGAGACTCTACTGTATACCAACTTCTAAATTAATAATAAATTTGCTCTTGAAAATTATTATTTTTGAACTTGGTTACAACTAAGATGTATGTTAATAAAGGCAATGCATACATCTTGGTGGTCTTGTATAAAGGCATTGTATGTCGGAGGTTTTGGTAATTCACTTTAAGGCAGAGTGGCCCGCAGACATCTGTGAGTTGGGGATCCGTGATCTGAATAAAAACACTACACGATAAACTGAACGCTTTATTGATGCATTTAAATATTTTAAACTCAGCAAAAACTAAACCGTAAACATGGCCACCAGTAGAAACGAAACGGCGTAAAACTTATATCAAACAAACAAAAACTTAATTACTTTCATCTTCAAATGTCGTTACATCTTAATAGTAAAATAAACAGAATAAAAATTATCAGGACAAAATATCATACTATATTTTTAGTTTAAATGGATAACCCAATCGGAAAACTTTTCACGTAAGTAATGTGTGTTGAAATTTATAATTACAGCACGTGGAAACCTTAAGATGGCGCTGTGTAACCGAAACGCGTTTGACAGAGTAATGTTTGTTAATTTTTGTATTTTAACAAAAGAGGCATTGGTAAGAGTGTCATGAGAGTGCAGTTGACCCCATTATAATAATTAAAATTAAAATATTAAAATAAACTTTCCAAGTTATTAGACTAGATTTTTTAATTTTTAAGAACCGAATGAGGTAACATCTTGTATATACCTTACCATCATATCACTTTAAGCTTTACTATATTATTTTCTAAAACATTTTTTTGAGGGGTTAAACTTCAGAGAGATGCCAAAAAAGTTATCTTCAAAAGTTCTCCAAACTTTTTCTTCAGATATTTCGGACTCTATCATTGGACGCCCAAACTTTTTGCAAAAACTGTTCCTTTACTTTTAACCAATGAACAATGATTTCTCAATAGTTAGGGCCAATATCACAACATTTTTTACCCAACTAAAATTTAATAAAATTAACCTTCCGGGTAAAAAAACTTTATCATGAATATAGCCTTAGGACATGTTTTTGATTAGTTTTATACGCTTTGCACAGGTGGTGGTTAAACTGCGTAGTAACCCAGATAAAAAATGTAGATCCCTTTTTACTAAATTGATCTTAAGAAAATGTTTTTCAATTGTTTTCGATTTTTTACCATCACGTTTGAATCGGTATGTTACTGTTGAGACAGTAAATAAAGATTTTTTCACGTTACTACATTTACAGGCTGCTTAAACGGTCGAAACTTTGAATGCTGACGTCACAACCATATGTCCCACAGTTTCCCCACGTGTGGTCGTTTTCTTTCCCACAAAAACTTTGGGATTGGGTTTATAACCACACGAAACCTTTCTAGTGTATTCCGAAATAACTGTTTTCAAAATTTTTGTACCATGAAATAACCGTGAAGGAACTGTATACGGCAAATAAGTCTCCCCGAAAATCTCCCATTAATATCGGAAGTCGGTGAAAATGTTTTTTTAACTATGCCCAAATGAGTTCCGGTATTTTCCCCACTGCCAAAGCTAAGAAATGTCTTTTCCTTTATTACCCCTGTTCCATTTATCCGTTCTTTTCCCGGCCCCTACACGGACACCCCTTTAATATCCTGAAAAATATTCGTAATGCCCCGTGGATTATTTTCTTCCCATAGTTTTCGTCAAGAATGTTTGTCCTTGTTTAATCAAGATATTTGTTGTTTTTTCTATGCCTAACCTTAACCAAGTTAATTTAGCTTAAACCCAGCCACAAATAAAATATGAAGTTATGGATATAAGAAACAAGATATCGTTTGACCTTGAAATTTGTACCGGTTGCGACTGTGTATGTACAGTGGTAGACCAGGAAACAGTATTAAAACATGAATGGTCTTTTTTGTGGCCGTATTCTTGAGTAAGACGTATTCTGAAACGTTAACAAAGCCAAACATTCGAAGTAACGACATATGTTTTTTTCGAATACACGTAATTATAAGTCTTACAATATTTTTATTTTCTAAAATAGTATTTCCCGCTGTATACCTAATTTATCCCGTCTAAATAGTATTTCCCGCTTTCCCGCTATCCTAATTTTCCATCTGCGCTCGGGGTCTCCACTCTCCTCTTTAGCTCCCCTCCCCAGAT